>CP053462.1:78155278-78361330 GCA_022644695.1 Cenchrus purpureus
ACCCTATTTGTGCACACACAAGTTTAGTTAGATCACTTAGAGTTTTCCAAAAATTCCACAAAATTCTCAAAAATACTAGATGGTCCCACAAACCCATAGGTGCACTCCAAATATTTTTATACATCATTAGAGCCCTTAACCATTTTTGGTTAGTTCAACCCTATTTTAAGACACATGAAATGTACATCAAAATGTGCATTTCATTATCTAGAGCTCCAAAAAATACCAATAAATTTCCAAAATTATTGGGATATATCTTAAGGATACTCATAGGCTCACATCTCCAATTCCACACTTAGAACATCTAGATTTAGTTATCACCCCCTTTATATCCAGATGACGATCGTCGACCACATAAAATCACGAACCCTCGAAGCGATCTCGAATCTTCGATTCCCGATCAATCTTCCCTTATCCTCAAGGACATTCTAGAAATCTTCTTAATCAAAGTGTTTTAGACTTATTGCTTGATGATTGATGAAATGTTAATTTATTGTTTGTGCTTAGTCTCTCTTCTAACCCGGTGATTGCGCTCTCATCAACCGGGATACGCATTATAGGGACTCAACTCTTCGCTCAACAAGTGAGGCAAGTATCTCAACAACACCCCCTTGGTCATGCCTATTCTATGTTTTATATTAAAATTTACCAAGATAATAATATTGTGTCGCATTTACGTCACATGCAATAACTTGGGTTTAGGCATAATACCCAGGAGAAACTCATTTATCCTTCTCCTTTAAAACCCTAGGGCAGGCCTTATACCCAAGGCTTGCAACCTTTTAAACATGTTTGACGAGGGCCTAGATTAGGGCCCCCTAAACGACAAGATAATCACCCTTGGGACGGAGTCTTCTGACACCATTGACAGCGTCAAGGTTAAGATCCAGGACAAGGAGGGATGCAGATCTTCATCAAGACCCTCATCGACAAGTCACCTCATCTCTGACAACTTTCCGCCTCCCCACAACTCTCCGCCGCTCCGACTACTCGTTCGCACGAGTAGTTTCCGTCTCCGACTAGGGTGGGGCCCACACATGGAGGTCGGAACGCGGGATCAGGGGCCCCACACGAACGCGTGGCCGCCCGATGCTCGAACTTCCCTGCAACAACACGCAAGGCTCCGGTTCTCCACACCATGCAAATGCCCTTGGCGGGGCAGGACGCGGCTTGTTCCGACAGAGCCGTAATGCCGCCAGACGCCCGCGGCCTCCAACACGCCGTCCAACCTCTACGACGCCACCCCGTCGAGGTGTACTCAATGACCATCTACGGGCGGTGCCTACTTATACTTAGGCCATAACGTGGCAGGCCTAATCAACTCTCAAGGGAGCTGAGTCATCTAAGGAAGAACTCGGAGAAGGCGCCAAGTACTTGGAATATACAGTGCCGCCCACACACGCGGCGATCGCCAACACCACTACAGCTCAACACCCTTCAATGCTCCCTGACGGACATGGACATGGGAAAAGACCTCCCAACACCGTAGCACTGTAGCACATATTTATATCCCCTTTTTGCCCCTCACCCTTGCGTCTATAAAAGGGGGAGGAGGGCAATCGTTTTAGGGGTTCGACGTTAGCTGAACATTCGTACAACACCCACAGGGACTTGGGCTCCGACACCCTCTCTAGACTAGTTTGTAACTCCTACTACAGACTTCCCTGGCATAATAACACGACCTCGGCTGGGACGTAGGGTATTACTCGAGGGAAGCCCGAAGATATAAACTCTCGTGTCTCGTGCCAACCATCCGGGTCCGACACGATCCGATACAAATTTCGGGTAGAGAACCCCGGCTTGGCGCCGCTGTAGGGCACATCGTCGTGTGTCTCGTCGAACTTCACCTGCGACCCGGATGGAGGGCTGCGGAGTTTCGCTGACTCCCGGGGCCACCATGTTGTTCGGCTCCCGGCCGTCTACGGTGAGTCCGTCGAAGATCTTCACCGACCGCGCACCGCCTTGGCGGCGGCGGGCGGGCTCGCTTTCGCTGTGGCTTCACGGACAAGACGATCATGGCCATGTTGGGGCCGAACCCAACACAGGAGTGTTTTAGGCTCGCGGCCTACTACCTCACCGACCTCGCTTTCCAAGCCAGCGGGTCCAAGCCCGACTGGGCGAGTTCATGGAGCTGCGGTGCCATGTACCCCACGGGCAGTGGGCCTCCCGGACGACCCAGTGGCCGTGGATCGCTGAGGGCTTCCAACACCACCCCGGGCTCCATGGTTGCGCGACGGGGGCCACCAGCGCCTCTGCCCGACTTCGCGTGCGAATGCAACGTCTGCGAGATCCGGAGCGCTAGCAGCTCGACGGATGGCGAAGAGAACCCTCGCCACCGCGCAACGGATGCCCAACGGCGCGTCGGCGAGATCGCTGATCGCCTCAGCGCCCTCGAAGAGCTGGCAAACCTCCACCAAGCGCTCGGGGAGGAGCAGAGGCTATGTGACCCTCAGCGAGAACAACGCCAGGAGCAAGAGGATGAGCAGCCGGTACCACAGGCTCGCGTACGTGCGCGTGACGTGAACCGGCGCATCAACAAGGACGCCGCCGTCGACGGTGGCGACGCGCCACTCTTCCGGCGCGCGTCGCAGAACCTCGCAGTCGCGGCCATGCTCTGCGTGATCGCCCGAGCCGGCCACCGAGGAGAAAAGGGTCCGCCAAGACCTCAACACGCCTTGAGACGGCGGCGGCCAGCGGAGCTCGATCGCGCACGCTCCGCACGTGAGGCGCGAGCGACGCAGTCCGTGCGGCGCCAGGACCCACCTCTGTCGAGGCATCGAGCCGTGGGATGGATGCGGGCGACGGTCAGCGCTGGGTCCCCACCGCGACGTCCGCGACACGCTCCGAGCTCGCCGCCGCTGCTAGCTACCGGCGACTACGAGTACGGCTACGCAATCACGGCGGACGGTCGTGACCACCACGATGAGCACCGCTCACGCCGGTACAGCCAATGAATGGCGGGCGCTTCTGACGGCGAGGAGGATCGTGGTCGCGCCTCGCCGCCCGATCCGAAGGACCGCGCACCTTCGGCCAGAAGGTGC
Organism: Cenchrus purpureus; assembly: GCA_022644695.1. NCBI lineage: Eukaryota > Viridiplantae > Streptophyta > Magnoliopsida > Poales > Poaceae > Cenchrus > Cenchrus purpureus. Next base: position 78,158,320 of record CP053462.1, read on the forward strand.
GCGACGCACGTTTCCCCTCGCGGTTCCGGGCACCGACAACAGTCCCCAAGTATGATGGGGAGACCAATCCTAGCGTCTGGTTGGAAGATTACAGGCTCGCATGTCATGCGGGAGGAGCGATGGATGATCTCTTCATCATCAAGAACTTACCGCTCCACCGCGCCATGCAACTGGCTCGAACACCGCCACGCGGCAGATCAACTGGGCGAGCTACGTGAGACCTTCATGGCAACTTTCAAGGCACGTCGCCTCGGCAAGCGTGGGAGCGCGCGGCGAAGCGGTGAGAGCCTGCTGACTACATCCACCGCTTCTCCAAGCGCCGCATCGAGCTCCCTGCAACCGACAACGACGCCATTTCGTTCCGACGGCACCACCGCACCACCCTCATCCATCGCCTAGGCGCGGGACCCGAGGACCACTCGGGAGCTTCTCGACATCGCGACCAACCATGCTGACGGGGAGGAGGCGGTCGCAACAACTTTAAATACCCCTCAGGACAAGGGATAACAAGTCATGGACGACGATGAGGGGCCCTCCTTGCGGTCCAAGAACAAGAAAAAGAATGACAAGTGTAGCCGTGATGACCACCTCGTTGCGGCGGCGGAGCGCAAGGCCACCCGACCCAAGAACAATCGAGCGGACCCGAAGGACCACTTCGAGAGGCTCTTGGAGGTGCCGTGCACCACCACGAGATGCCCGTCAAGCATGCGCTTAAGGACTGCCGCCTAATGAAGAACTATGTCAACGGCACGCTCAAACCCAAGACCGCGGATCCTCCGAAAAAGACCGTGCCTCTCCCCGACAACGACGATGATGAGGCGAAGGCTGTGTACCCCGAGGACGTGCCGTACATGATCTTTGGACACCGCACGACCCTCAAGACGCCAAGAGAAGTTGATCCGTGAGGTCTACAACACCCGAGCCGACGCGTACCTCAAGTGGTCGGAGACTCGATTACTTTCACCGCAGACCACCCGACCACGTGCTGCAGCCAGGATGCTACCCTCTCGTGGTGGCTCCTTTGATCGGGACCAAGCAGGTCCACAAGGTGCTGATGGACGGGAAGCAATCAACGTCTTGTACATGTCGACGCCGACAAAGATGGGCATTCGGGCCCCCGATCGCGCCATCACCTACACCATTCCACGGGATCGTCACAGGAAGGATGCACTCGATAGGGCGATCGATCTGCCCATCACATTTGGGCCTTCGCGGAACTTCCACACAGAAACCCTCACTTTCAAAGTAGTAGGGTTCTCGGGGACATACCACGCCATCCTCGGGAGGCCGGCCTACGCGAAGTTTATGGCCGTGCCCAATTACATGTACCTCAAGCTGAAGATTCCCGGTCCGAAGGGGGCCATCACAGAGGGGACTACGTTCCAAAGACGCATATGAATGCGATGCGTGAGTGTTTCAGTTGAGACACTCATCCGGCCGAGGGGCTCCACGCCAGCCTCCCTCCGAGGACCCGGACGCCCCGAGTCGTCTCGAAGCGTGCAGCCCGCTCGAGCTCGCCAAGGACGCCAAGGATTCTCAAAGCGAACCTCGGCGTGTTCGCATGGAAACCCTCGACATGAAGGGAATCCCAGAGAGGTTGCGAGCACAAATTAAACATCAAGCGGGATCGAAACGGTGAGCGGCGCCCTTCAGCGGCGACAAGTGCAAGGCCATCGGCGAGGAGATCAAGAAGCTTCCTAGTGCGGGGTTCATTCAAGAAGTATTCCACCCGGTGGCTTGCCAACCACTGTACTTGTAAAGAAGAAGAATAAGAAATGGAGGATGTGTGTTGACTACGAGCCTTAACAAGGCATGTCCCAAGGACCCGTTCCTTTGCCTCGCATAGATCGGTGTAGTCGATTCAATGGCGGTGTGAAACCCTCTGTTTTCTCGATCGTACTCGGGTACCACCATTGCGATGTGCATAGCGGATCAACTCGCAACGCCCTTCATCACCTGTTTGGCTTATTGTTATAACTCGATGTCGTTCGGGCTCAAAACGTGGCGCCACATTCCAAAGATGCATGCGGACGTCTTTGGCAGATCTTATAGGCGGATAATCGAGGCGTTCGATGACATCGTGGTCAAGTCAAAGAAAAGCGGGCGATCGATCCACGACCTCATGGAAGTGTTTGCGAAGGCTAAGAGAACATGGGTGAAGCTAAATCCGAGAAATGAGTTTTCGGGGTTCCGAGGGCATGCTCCTCGGCTTTGTCGTCGTGTCGAGCGGCATTGAGGCTAATCGAGAAGATCTCGGCCATCAGCGACATGGGACCGATCCAGAAGCTAAAAGGCATATAGCGCGTCACAGGCTGTCTCGCAGCTCTTAGTCGTTTCATCGCGACTCGGGAGGCGAAGCTTCTTGGTTGTACTACTGATGAAGAAGTCCGACCACTTTACATGCGCCCGAGGCTCGAGAAGCGCTCGACTCGCTCAAGAACCTCATGAAGAGCCCTCCAGTGCTCATAGCGCCGGCGCTAGAAGAACCGATGCTCTATCGTGGCGCGACAACCCAAGTGGTGGCGCGTCGGTGGTCGAGCGAGAAGAGCCTGGGAGGTCGCTCAAGGTGCAGCGACTGGTCTATTTCGTAAGCGAGGTACTCTCCGACTCGAAAACCTGCTACTCACAAATTCAAAAGCTAGTATATGTTGTCCTGATCACCAAGCGCAAGCTTCGACACTACTTCGACGTGCATCCCATCACGGTGGTGTCCAAGTATCCACTCGGGGAAGTGATCCAGAACCCTGAGGCAGAGGGAAGGATAGCCAAGTGGGCCCTCGAGTTGATGGGGCAAAATGTAGAATATGCACCACGTAGTGCCATCAAATCACAAGTATTGGCGGACTTTATCGCTGAATGGACAGAAATCCAAACTCCGCCGGCGCCAATCGAGCACGAGGCATGGACAATGTATTTCGATGGCTCCGTCATGAACGAAGGAGCGGGGGCAGGACTTGTCTTCATCTCGCCTCTAGGCGTGCGTATGGAGTACATGGTTCGTGCACTTCCCGCCCCTCAACAATGTTGCGCGAGTATGAGGCACTCATCAACGGCCTTGGATCGCGATCGAGCTCGGGATCCACCGTCTCGAGATCTGTGGAGACTCCGAGCTTGTCGTAGATCAAGTCATGAAAGAGAAAAATTGTGTCGATCCAAAGATGATGGTGTATTGCCGGACCGTGCGTGAGCTGGAAGACAAATTCCACGGCCTCGAGCTCCATCACGTGTTGCGTGACAATAATAAAGCTGCTGATATCCTCGCCAAGACAAGATCATCAAGCACACTGTACCAAATGGTGTGTTTGCTAGCAACCAGCACACACCGTCCGTCCGGGTTGATGAAGAAAAACCACAAGAGCCGGGCGAGATCGATCAACGGCGAGCCAAACTTAGAAGATCGGTGGCGGTTCACGATTCTCGAGTGGCTAGTCGAGGAAAGCTGCCCTCAAACCACGGGCGCGCCACATCTCGCGGGTCAAGGCGTTCATCCTCACCGACGGTGAGCTCTACGGCGAGGCAGCAGCATACTCATGCGCTATGTCTTGAGGGACCAAGGCAGAGAGCTGCTCCAAGAAATCCACGTCGGGATGTGCGGACATCATGCCGACCCAAGGACCCTTGTCGAAAAGGCTTTCCGACAAGGTTTCTACTGGCCAACCGTAGTGGCCGACTCCAAAGACATCGTGCGACGCTGCGAAGGGTGTCAGTTCTACGCTCGACAAACCCACCTCCCGGTGCAAACGCTCCAGACCATCCCCACCACTTGTCCTTTCGTTGTGTGGGGGCTGGATATGGTCGGGTCGCTCAAGCAAGCGCTCGGGGGCTTCACACACCTACTCGTGGCTGTCAACAAGTTTTCCAAATGGATCGAAGCCCGACCCATAGCAAAGGTCCGCTCTGAGGAAGCCGTGGCATTCTTCACCGACATCATTTATCGCTTCGGGATCCCAAACTCTATCATCACCGACAACGGTACACAGTTCACGGGAAAGAAGTTCCTCAGATTTTGAGATGACAACAACATCCGCGTGGACTGGACCGCCGTTGCACACCCGAGGATCAACGGGCAGGTTGAGAGGGCCAATGGCATGGTCCTATAAGGATTGAAGCCTCGGATCTTCAAACGACTCGAGAAGTTTTGGGCAAGATGGGTTGCTGAGTTGCCATCCGTCCTCTGGAGCCTGCGCACCATGCCTAGTCGAGCCACCGGCTTCACGCCGTTCTTTATGGTGCACGGGTCGGAAGCTGTCCTCCCGATGGACATCGACTACGGTAGCCCAAGAGTTCGAGCATACACCGAGGAGGGGAACCAGGTCACACTCGAAGATGCTATCGACCAGCTTGATGAAGCACGTGATGTGGCGCTCCTACATTCGGCTCGATACCAACAAGCTCTGCGACGCTATCACGAGCGTAACGTGCGCAGCCGCGAGTTCCAAGTCAGAGACCTAGTACTCCGACGAGTTCAGAGCAACAAGGATCGGCATAAGCTCTCACCCCCGTGGGAGGGGCCATTCATCGTTGATCAAGTGCTCCGATGAAGGATCGCGCGCGGCCAGGACCACACGTTTCGCGCAATGTCGAGCGCCGGGTGTCGGGCGGTACCGAAAAACAAATTGAAAGGCGAACGAAGAACAGCAAGAACAAAATAGCAAGATGTTGAGAGACAATACGTATGTGGAGGAAGTGATGTGGGCCCGCTTGATGGGCCTAGCAGCCACGCCCGACGACTCGGGGTCTGGCCTCTTGCCCGCCGGCGCATCGAGGGATGGTCTCCGACCTCCACCAGGGGCGAGAGGGACCTGCACGGGCGGGGCTCTGCCACCCCGGATGAACAAGGATTGAAGGCGTCGCGAGGGTGTGCACGCATTTTCCCCCTGCGGCGCACTCGGGGAAGACGTTGGCGGTGTCGATCTCGCCTGGGGCGGCGACCGCCTCTTCGGCGAGCGTGACTCCCGCCGCGTTGTGTCGCCGGAAGAACGGCGGGAGGACGAATCGCGGTCCGCCGGCCGCCTGGACGGGTCATCCCCCTCTCCCTTGGAGGATGATGGCCTCTGAGCCGGGAGCGGGTCACCCTCTGGTCCTCTTGGGCGGGGTGGAGGACCGGCTGCTGGGCTCGACCCCGCTCACAGATGGCGTCGACCGCCGCCATCTCGGTGGCCTCGTGGTCTGCTGGCGAGGAGGGTGGCAGAGCCAGGCGTCGACAAAGCGCTCCAGTCAACGCTGGTGCTCCTCTCGTCTCTGATCCACGGCGGCGGTGGTGAGGGGCCCTCGTCCGAGGAGACGGCAATCTCCTTCAGCTTCTGACGGTTGGCGCGGCGGTCATTCCGCTCGCGCTTTGTGATCTCCTCCTTCTTGTGCTGGGGCTTGCGGTCGGCCCTCCTCTTCTCCGCGGTGGTGTTGGAGCGATTCCGTATCGCGTCCTGGGGGAGAGGAGGCTTCGTGGGGATAGGGTCCGCGGACTTCAGCAGAGAACAAGAAAAAGGAGAGAAATCATTACGATGACCAAGAGCTCCGAGAAGATTCTATCAACAAAGACTACAAAACTAGTTGGAAGGCTAGTCGGAAAAGGGGGAAAACTTACATGTTTTTTGGTCCCCTCGTGGGGAAGGATGGGCAGAAGCCGGGATGGTGGCCATGAGTACGACGCCTTCCCGATGGCTAGCTCCACGCAGCGCTAGATCTCATCCAATGAGGGCAGCTCGGGCGCCGTCACGGTCCCTTCGGCGGCGCCACATTGGCGTCATCATGATGCGCAGGGCGCCGCGGAGTGACGATCCCCAACGCGTGTGTCGCCGATGACGCCGCCAAATCATCCCCTGTTGCGGGCGGTCGACCGCCCAGCAATCCTTGAGCAGCTTCTTCTGCTCCGCCTCCGGGGGCCCGTGGCTCCAATTCTTCGGTGCCTCGGCGATTGGGACACCGTGTACTCGTGAGGCGCTCGTCGTTCTTGAGGTAGAACCAACCCTTGTGCCACCGCTATTGGAGCTCATCACCAGAAGGGATGTACTCTACCCCTGCCTGCTTCATCCCGGAGGTTGGCGCACCCGATCGTCACCGGAATCTTACCGTCCCTCAAGCAGGCGAACTTGAAGAAATACCGGAAGAGGTGCCAGTGGGCTCCCACTCCCAGGTACCCCTCACACAACGCCTCGAACACCGCCATCTGTTGGATGCTATTCGAGTTGAGGTCTTTGAGCCGGCCCAGATTCCCAGGCACCGCGGATGAACCGCCCAGCCGGACGGAGACCGCGCTCGTGGAACACCACGAACGAGATGACGATGTAGCCAGGCGGGGCGGACGCGGGACGGACTCATCCCCCGGCACCTTCCATTCCTCGCGTGGGCCGACACTGCCCGCGGTGACGAGGCGGTGGAGAGTCGCGCGGGTGACATTGGAACGAGTCCAGTTCGACATGGCGTCGTCAAAACTCTTGGATGCAGCGCAAGTGGAAGAAGCGGCGTGCGCAACGCAATGGCGCTAAGAGCGAGAGGAATATTGGGGAGCAAATGGTTTGAAACTCTACCGGCGCATGGATAATAAGGAACGGACATGGGCGCCGGCCTTTAATGTTGGCCCCACCACAACGAAAAGCCGCCACTCGGAGGGTGCCCCGTAATCCGCGCCACGCTGCACGGCAGTTCGATGTCCGGTGGGCCCGCAAATCTGAACCAACTGCGCGTCGTCCCCTCAACCCGTCATATCAGCCACGGCCACCACGACGGGCACGACCGCCGACGCGGCTACGACCGCTTTGACTGGAGATTTCGAAACGGCAACAACATTTCAAGATTGAAACCCCACAAGCGAGTCTACAACTCCCTAGTGGGCTCAGGGGCTACTGACGAGGGCCTCGATTAGGGCCCCCTAAACGACAAGATAATCACCCTTGGGACGGAGTCTTCTGACACCATTGACAGCGTCAAGGCTAAGATCCAGGACAGGGAGGGATGCAGATCTTCGTCAAGACCCTCATCGACAAGTCACCTCATCTTCGACAACTTTCCGCCTCGCACGACAACTCTCCGCCTCGCACGAGTACTCTCCGCCTCGCCTCTGACTACTCGTTCGCACGAGTAGTTTCCATCTCCGACTAGGGCGAGGCCCACACGTGGAGGTCGGAGCGCGGGATCAGGGGCCCCACACGAACGTGGCGCTGCCCGACGCTCAAACTTCCCCGCAATGACACACAAGGCTCCGGTTCTCCACACCATGCAAACGCCCTAGCCGGGCGGACGCCGGGTGCGACTTGCTCTGACAGGAGCCATAATGCCGCACTGTACGCCCGCGCGGCCTCCAACACACCATCTCGTCCAACCTCTGCGGCATGCCACCCCGTCAGAGCAGGTACTCAATGACCATCTATGGGCGGCACCTACTTATACTTAGGTCGTAACGCGTGGCATCAACTCTCAAGGAGCCGAGTCATCTAAGGAAGAACTCGTAGAAGGCGCCAAATTACTCGGAATATACAGTGCCGCCCACACACGCGGCGATCGCCAACACCACTACAGCTCAGCGCCCTTCAATGCTCCCTGACGGACATCGACATGGGATAAGACCTCCCAACACCGTAGCACTGTAGCACATATTTATATCCCCTTTTTGCCCCTCACCCTTGCATCTATAAAAGGGGGAGGAGGGCAATCGTTTTAGGGGTTCGATGTTAGCTGAACATTTGTACAACACCCACAGGGACTTGGGCTCTGACACCCTCTCCCGACTAGTTTGTAACCCCTACTACAGACTTCCCTGGCATAAGAACACGACCGCTCGAAACTGGACGTAGGGTATTACTCTCAGGAGGCCCGAACCAGTATAAACCCTTGTGTCTCCTGTGCCAACCATCCGGGTCCGACACACGATCCAATAAAAATTTTCTGTCAGCGGTAGAGAACCCCGACAATGTTTATCTTATGTTATCACCTAGAATGGATAGTTAGGTGTGAGTTTGAAATATAAAACTTGCCTTAGACACCTCCTAGAGAGGATGTAAGGGAAGTTGGGTATCCTTGGGGAGAGGCTCCACCCAATAATTTCCTTAGTCCGTATAAGGACCGGATCAAAGAGAAAGTCTTTCCGGTGTTTAAATACGACCATCGTAGCCAAAAAAGGTACAGCCGGGAGTACCTACTCATGTGAGGCCTTGAATCAACCCCACCACTGAACCTAGTAAACCATCCCAAGAGGTTGTGGTGGGCAACCGATGCACCGGGCAGGACCTTCGTGCATAGTCCCCAGGTCTGGTCAGTGCAGTCATGGAAAGTCTTGGTGTCTTGGTGATGCGGTGGTACGTGTGCCACACTTTATATGCATATGCTTTTGTCCCGGGACGTGGACCCGCGAGGCGGGTGGTGGTGGAATGACCCTACTTAGGCCCCAGTAGACGTGGATGGAGCTAGGGATGTTGTCTAGGAGTGGATGATAATGTAATCCACGAGTAGACGCCGTGGTATGGTTCTCGCGCTGCACCGCCTATGTGTAGGGTATGGGCTGGTCGGACGTATGGGTACAGTGTACGCCTCTGTGCAGAGTATGATTTATCCGGATAGGTGGTTCTTTTATGAACCCCTTGGTTAAAGCTCTCTTTGACTAGTCACACCATTAGAGATAAGGTGATTAAACTTGAGGGTAGAAGCCCAAGAGTTGATGCAATGGGGTAAGGATTAAGCAGGATCCTGTCGATCGCTGCATTAAAATTGGGAACTGGTAGGAGAGGCTTCGTGTTCCTCCTCCAGGGCCACCACTCCTTTTTATACTAGAGATAAGAGTCTGATAGTTGTCATACGGTGTTTATACTTGCATGAGTTTACTTTTATGCATTGATGCTAGCCCCACTATATATCTTACTTTCATGTCATTAAATCCTTATAGTTGGGGTACTTGCTGAGTACTTCTGGCAAAAGTACTCAAACTTGCTTGTTTGCCCAGGTTATGGCCCTTTCTATGTCTACCGCTGCAAAATGATTGTTGTGTGCTCCTACGGTAAAGGTGACTATATATTCACCGGAGTAATCTCCTCCTTAAATTCTATCTCTATCTACTCTGATTATCATACCTATACGAGCTGGTGCCATTTACCCGGTCCAGGGCGTGGCACTGTATTGCTTAAGTGGGGTCATCCGGAGGGTGGTCTCCACACTCCGCCATACGCACTGCCTCGTTCTCCTCATGCGCCTCATGCTCCTCTGTTCCTGGCCGTTGGTCTTGTACATGTATAAGAGTCCAACTCTGAGATGAATAGAATTGTGCAGTTCAATCTCTCTCCCGTGCTTCTACTCTTTAATGGTATCAGAACCAGCTCGAGTTCGACGCTCCGAAGCCAACCGCTTTTGGCGTCTGGTTCCTCATCTCGGCGCCGCAGCGTCATCAGCGATGAGTGGGTGTTCAAGGTGAAAACAAACTCCGACGGCAGCCGACAAGTACAAAGCGGTGGGTTGTTCGCGACACGCAACAGCCGGCATGACTTTGGAGACATTTCGCCGTCGTCAAGCCGGTGACGATCCGGACGATCTTGTCGATCATCGCCTCCAAGCAATGGCTCGCACGACAGCTGGACGTGTCTAACACTTTCCTCCATGGCCATCTGGATGAGCAGGTGTACTATTAGCAACCGGCCGACTTCGTCGACGTCGCGCAACCGGATGCGCGTATGCCGTGTCACGCCTTCTACGGTCTCCGCTCAAGCCCCGAGACAGTTCAACAGCTTTGTCTCCTTCGTCACGTCGATCGGCTTCCAGCAAACTCGCTCTAATTCATCCCTGTTCGTCTACCGTGCTGGTGATCAGCTCGCGTACCTCCGGCTGTACATGGACGACATGGTCTTGACAGCCTCCACGGATTCATTGTTGCACCACTTCATCGAGCGTCTGCGCTCCGCTTTCGTCGTGAAAGACATGGGCTCCCTCAAGTACTTCCTCGGCATCAACGTCAAGCACAACACGGCAGGCTTCTTCCTGTCGCAGTCCTAGAACACCGTCGAGCTGCTGGAACGCCCCGGGATGACCAATTGCAAGTCCGTGGATACACCGGCCGACACAAAACCGAAAGTGTCCAGCGACAATGGCAAGCTCCTCCCCGACAGCTCCACCTACCGCAGCCTCACTGGCGCTCTACAATACCTGACGATCACACGGCCCGACATTGCCTATGCAGTGCAGCAAGTTTGCTTGCATATGCATGTGTCGCGCGACTGTCACTTGGCCATACTCAAGCGGATTCTTCGCTACATCAAGGGTACATCTTCGTTCGGGATGCAGCTCCACGCCTTCTCCACTCCGACGCTCACCGCCTACACTGACGCCGACTAGGTGGTTGCGGACACCGTGCTCGACATGGTGACACCCTCGTCTCATGGTCATCCAAATGACAGCCTACGGTGTCGCGATCAAGCACCAAAGCATAGTACCGCGGGATTGCAAATGCCGTCTCGGAGTGTACATGGCTACGACATCTCCTCGGTGAGCTGCACATCACCTTCAACAAGGCGATCGACGATCTGCGACAACATCTCTTCCGTCTACGAAGCACATCGAGCTCGATGTTCACTTTGTGCGTGAAAAGGTGGTCGTCGGCGAGCTCCATGTTCTCCACATTCCAAGCTCCCGGCAACTAGCGGACGTCTTCAACAAAGGTCTTCCCCGGCTGTTGTTCACCGAGTTTCGAGATAGTCTCGCCTTCGGACTACCGCTGTCGTGACTAGGGGGGTGTTAGAGCACTGCCTTGCATAGCCCAATGGCGCCAAACGGCGCGCCGAATACGCACCCACACCGAGCACTCCGCACCCCACGACGCATTCTCCTCTGCGCAGCCTCGCTGCTCTACATGTATAAGAGTCCAACTCTGAGATGAATAGAATTGTGCAGTTCAATCTTTCTCCCGTGCTTCTACTCTTTCAGGGCAACGTGAACCGACGGCGAGCTCACAAGTTGAGCACGGAAACTCCAGCCAAAAGGAAAAACAGCGAGCGCATGATTACCTATGGCTCACCAAAGCTTGGCTTGTGACCTTATGTGATTTTGTTGTTGATGAGGGAGGCCTGGAGGTAGGTGTCCACGGTGAGGCCTGTTAGAAATATTTCAAGAGCCCTAGCCGCTTAGGTAGATTGCATCCATGGGATCGTTCGCGGCAAGCTCCAGCTCAGCTGCCGCAGCCTCCAACCTCTTCTTCGGCATTCAGATCTCGGAGAAGCTAACCAAGACGAATCATGCGCTATGGTAGCGCAGGTTCTCACCGCCATTCGCGGTGCTCGATTGGAGGGGCACATCACCAGCAAGACCGAAGCTCCCGCGAAAGAGATCGACGTCAAGAAGGGAGAAGACGTCATCAAGGAACCCAATCCTGCATATGAGGAGTGCTTCGCCCGGGATCAGCAGTCCTAGGGTTTCTTTTCACCTCTGTAACTAAGGAAGTTCTTGGGCGATTGTTGTCATTCACGCGAAGCATGGGCTGGTGTGGCGGCCATCTTTGCCGCACACACGCGCGCGCGTTCCGTCAACATGCGCCTCGCGCTCGCTACTACGAAGAAGGGCGCGATGACCATCACCAAGTATGTCACCAAGATGCGGGTGCTCAGTGATGAGGTGAAGGCCACGGGCAAGCCTCTCGACAACGATGAGATGGTTGCCTACATCCTCAACGGTCTCGACAACGACTTCGACCCCATCGTCTCTGCTATGACGGCGCGGGTTGAAGCAATCACCGTGGCTGAGTTGTACTCTCAACTCCTCAGCTTTGAGAACCGGGTTGATCTGAAGAACGGTGGCGGCTCCAGCGGCTCCAACAGCAACACGTCGTCCTACGGCGCCAACAATTCGTCGACCTACGTCGCCAACAGGAGCCGCGGTGGAGGCCGCAATCGTGGAGGAGGTGGCCGCAACAACAACCAGAGTGGGCGTGGGCGTGGAGATTCACGTCCGCGCAACTTCAACAACAAGGAGCATTGCCAGGTATGCTTCAAGAAGGGGCATAGTGCTACTGAATGCTGGCATCGCTTCGATGAAAATTTTGTAGCAGATGAGAAGCTGGTTGGTGCGGCTTACAACTCCTATGATGTGGACATGAACTGGTACACTGATACTGGTGCGTCTGATCACATCACAAGCAACTTGAAAAAGCTCTCCGTTCGTGACAAGTACAAGGGAAACGATCAGATTCACACCGCTAGCGGTGCAGGTATGAATATTAGCCACATGATCAGGCAATTGTTCCGATTCAGAAGAATTGAGAAGATCTTGTGGAAGAAGGGAAATTTCCTCTCTAAGACGAGCTCCTGCATTGGGATGAAGTTTAGAAAAAGGAAATTCGGTTTAATCAAACACCATATTACACCTCCCTAAGAGTTTTTGGATGTGCTTGCTATCCCAATCTTCGACCATATAATCGTCACAAATTGGAGTTTAGATCCAAACAATGTGCTTTTCTGGGTTATAGTAACATGCACAAAGGTTTCAAGTGCCTAGAAATTTCATCTGGTCGAGTGTATATATCTAGGGATGTGGTGTTTGATGAAACTGAATTTCCTTTTTCTAAACTTCATCCCAATGCAGGAGCTCATCTTAGAGAGGAAATTTCCCTTCTTCCACAAGATCTTCTCAATTCTTCTGAGTCAGAACAATTGCCTGATCATGTGGCTAATTTACCTGACGAATCTAATATTTTTTGTGGAAGATTTGATGTAAACAGGACACCAAATGCAGCAAATATGGGCATTGGCGCTATAGGACAAGGAAGTAGGGGTTTCGAAGCTGATACTGCAGCAGAATCGGCTTCGGGATCGGAGCCAGATCCACCTCCGGGTTCCGCGTCGCCAACAGCTGCGCCTCGGGCTTCCGTGTCGCCAACACCTGTGGTCGAGCCGGCTCCGCACCAATCCACGGCAGACGCGTCACCGACAGCGTCGCCAGCCGCTCCGTCGTCTGGCTCTGCGGGCGCGGGGGCACAGGTGATCGCTGCCGCGCTGGATCTTCAGGCCGATCTGCGATCATCGTGGAGTTGTACAACAAAGGCCTAGAACACGTTTGCAAAGCGGGATTCGCAAGGAAAAGGTATACACCGATGGCACCGTTAAATATGGTTGTTTTACTTCCTCTGGTGAACCACGTAATCTAGATGAGGCTTTGCATGATAAAAATTGGAAAGCGGCAATGGATTTTGAATATATGGCTCTTATGAAAAACAAAACATGGCATTTGGTTCCACCAAGAAAAGGTATAAATGTTATAGACTCTAAATGGGTTTGGAAGAAAAAGTATAAAGCTGATGGAATCTTAGATAAGTATAAAGCTCGCTTAGTGGGTAAAGGTTTTAAACAACGATATGGGATAGATTATGAAGATACTTTTAGTCCTGTTGTCAAACCTGCAATCATCAGAGTTGTTTTGTCCTTACCCGTGTCTCAAGGTTGGAGTCTACGCCAGCTTGATGTTAGCAATGCTTTCTTGCATGGTCATCTTGAAGAAGTTGTTTTTATGAAACAGCCACCTGGTTATGAGGATAAAACTTTACCTGGATATATCTGTAAATTGGATAAAGCTTTATATGGTCTTAAACAAGCACCAAGGGCATGGTATTCGAGACTTAGTACAAAGTTACATATGCTTGGTTTTAAATCATCAAAGGCCGATACATCATTGTTCTTCTTCAGAAAAGGGTCTCTTATCATGTTTGTGCTTGTCTATGTTGATGATATTATAGTTGCAAGCTCTATTCCCAGTGCTACTACAGCTTTGTTAAATAAACTCAATGAAGAATTTGTGTTGAAGGATTTGGGTGACTTGCACTATTTTCTTGGTATAGAGGTATCCAGGAGCCGTGATGGAATAATTCTCACACAAGAAAAATATGCCAACGATGTTTTGGAAAGAGTTGGTATGGCACAATGTAAGCCGGTTAGTTCCCCATTATCTACTTCAGAGAAACTTTCACTCTATGAGGGTACTGCTCTTGGACCAAAGGATGCAACAAATTATAGGAGTGTAGTTGGAGCACTCCAATATTTAACTTTGACAAGACCTGATATTTCCTTTGCAGTTAATAAGGTCTGTCAGTTTTTACATGCACCTACAACGGTTCATTGGGCAGCGGTCAAGAGAATTTTAAGATATCTGAAGCAATCAACCAAACTTGGTATAAAAATTAGCAAGTCCTCTTCATTACTTGTTAGTGTCTTTTCGGATCTGGGCGGTCGCTTGGATGATAGGCGCCTCTGAGGAGGGTTCATGTATTTTGGGAACTAAGAGCATCTCCAAGAGTTTGCCAAATTTTACTTGACAAATCTTGTGTTTTGCCAACTTCTAAAAAGATATGCCAAGTAAAAAAAGAGTTCATCTCCAATAGTTTGGCATAACTCACTTGCCAAATCAAGATCTAACTTACATCAGGAACTCTGAAAGAGAAATAAAATTATGTTATGCACTTCCACCTTTTGAAAACTTAAATCAGGAACCCTTTTGTATCCTTTATTTCTTTTTCACCTCCCATCTCTCTCCACCCACGGAAGAAAGCCGATGCTAAGTTGTCGCAGCGCATATATCTGTGGCCGAGGTTAGTTTTGCTAAGTTGCCAAAGATGCCAACTGATTTGCCAAAGCTGTTGGAGGAGTATTTTCTGTTTTACCAAAATTAAAGATGCCAACTGATTTGTCAAAGCTGGAGTTGCTCTAACCTTGTGTCATGGAGTGCTCGTAAGCAAATCAAGCTTTCTAGATCAAATGCGAAAGCAGTACAAGGCCTTGGCAAATGCTACAACTCGAGATTATGTGGATTCAAACTTTATTAATGGAACTGGAGTTCATGCGCCAAGGCAGCAAAATTGTGGTGTGATAAACTTGGAGCTAAGTATCTCTCTTCAATCCACATCTTTCATACTAGAACAAAGCATATAGAAGTTGATTATCATTTTGTTCGAGAAAGAGTAGCTAAAGCTTCTCGACATTGAATATGTGTATACAAAGGATCAAGTTGCTGATGGTTTTACAAAACCTCTTCCGGCGTCGATTGGAGATGTTCAAACTTAACTTGGTGTGTTCAGATTGAGGGAGTGTTAGAAATATTATGTTGAGATCTTTGTAAACAGACTCTAGGATATCTAGCTCAGCCGGTAATTGTAGATGTATCTTGTATCTTTGTAATCAAGTTTGTAACAAGAATATCTTGTAGATAGAGGCCGGCTGAGCTAGGTTCCTTGGGACTATGTATTGTAAACACTCCCGTGCATTTACACACCCAAGATCAACACGCAAACGACGCCGAGCTCAAGGCGATCGTTCACCGCCTACACGCACGTCTCTGTTATCTTTCAAGGCCCACGGTGGTGGACAAAGCTTCAGCGGCCGGAAGATTCGCGATTCCCTGCGGTCAAGTGTGCTGCAGACGCCGAGGAGTGGCGGAGAAGGCATCTGGGTAGCTGGCGGAGGGCAGGTCCGGCGGGAGCAGCAGCTAGCATGCGCCGCAGCGCGCCGAGAAAGCGCGGCGTGCACAGCGTGCGCCGCCGCTCCGCGCTCTCGCACGTGGCCCCCGCGGAGCACGCCCATCGCCGCCACGAGCCCACGACCGTCCCGTCTTCGTCGGTGTCCATCACCTCGTCCACCACCGCAGCTGCGGCAGAGAGCGGCATTGGGGAATCAATCCGCCGTGTTTGCGTGTGCCGGTGGGTGCAAGGGCGGAGGCACCAGACGGCCCTGATCCCTGTTGGGGTGATGGGTACTCGAACGACCGGGGATCGCGGATGGACGACAAGATTTGCAATCATGTCGCGTTCGTTTCGTTCGCCGTTCGCGTGCGGCCACCGACCGCTCGCGCAACATTTTTGGGCCGCCACATTAGGTATATTATATACACACCATAATTCTTGTTTTGCGTAATGGGCCGTTGGGTCGACCCAGGAAGGACCTCTATCTAATTCGAAATCGGAGGGAGTACTGCCTAATACTCTTTGGCTTCAGTCGCTCTTCCAAAATGATTAGCTTATTTACCAGTATTACTTTCTCCTATGTTATATTTGGGCAACAGGTGTGCGAAGTGCGCTGACGGGGTTCTTAATCAAGCTCTTGAAAACATTTGCAACGGAATCAGGCTAAACCAAATGAATAATTGTGTTGGACAAAGACATTGACCAAGGAAAAAAATGATTTAGCCATACCACAAAGATGCACAACATGAAACGGAATAAAAGGAACCAAATTGAAGAAAAAAACAAGAATGAAAACAATTGCCATCACAAGGTGCTCAAAGAAAAACAAAGGAGACTTAAGAGGGCCTCACGTGCGCTCTGCACGTCAATAACCTTCTCCCAGTAACATAGTGTTTTGCAGCTAAGAACACAAAGCAATTCTAGAATTGTGATACATAACATAGTGTTTCATTACGATTGAGAAACAGTACCAGGTATCTTATTTACAAAGATATCATTAAAGGATAGAAGAAACTATGACGACTACTATAGAATGCCTCCCACTCCAACCTGCAGGCACAAGCAGTGGCAATCAAAGTAGGTGCTTCTCTCATGGATCTGTTGCCGGCTGCATTACTGCTTTTGAGCAGCTGTGGACGTTTCTTGCTTTGAGCTCTAACGCCTGTTTTCATGAAAAGGAACCACATCTGTTAGGATCTCTCAAAACCACAAGCTGATTCAATTTCGTGAAAAAAGAGCAGCATAAGACATCAAAATAATGTTGCGTAGTTTGATGCCGACATTAGAAATGGTTTTAGTTTATTATACTCCTTGTACAAAGCAAATGCACATAAGATTTGTTGAGGACCATAATTAAAGTTGCATAAACAAAAAATATTGAGATAGCTAACGTATAGACTTGCCATTTTGATCTCGCTCCTGTGTACACCATCTCTAAAGTTGCATAAACAAAAAATGTTAAGATAGCTAACATATAGACTGCAATTTGATCTCGCTCAGAAAGTAACAACTGTCAACTTCGTGACAGTCTAATCACATTTGTGTGTGCACTTTTAACATGTGGTTTCTTTTTTTCAACTAAGACTGATAGAATTGTGCCTGTCTCATTTACATGAGTACATTCCAGGAAGCAAGGCTGAAGGCGAGGCCTAAGACTTAATCTAAAAGAAATTATTAGATAAATCTTTTTACATTAAAAAAGAATAAAAAGGTGAGCATGGAGACCAAAAAAACTCTCCTTTGTTTGTCCTATCTATAAGAGGAGAGAGCATATATATGAAAAATGTAACACATTCTTTCGTTTCTTTAGCTCACTGGCCATTCGCTGGGAGCCACAGGAGCATGCTAATCTCATTGCCTATCAGAAGGAAGCAACTGCATAGTAAAATGGCATGTGTCATAGTCTTTGCCATGAGGAGACAATTCGTTCTGCACCTTAATAGAGATTTCAGACAATTTGGGTCACTCTGCTCAGGGTGTAATAAACTATCCTGAATAGTTCTGCCCCTGTGGTGTTGGTTTTGAATGCCTAGGTAGTTAATTGAACAGCTAGCGCACACGACAATCGATGCACATTTTTTTACCAGAATAACCACAATCCTTGTGCAGATAATTAGAGAGACTAACTAGGTACAAAATGTAAGGGGTGAGGAAGAAGGCTACCTCACAAACACGAAGTAAAGCCTCGTTATCATATTCGTCAAAATCCCGGCTGGCGGGATCACTGTGTCTGCGGCCAGCGAGTATCTCTCTATCAGTCCTGTCAGCGAACTTGTTTGGAAGGTGTTCAAATGATGATCCATGCACAGACTCCACACGCTTCCACCTTTCCTTGAAGAGCTCAAATCGCCTTGTCTCCTCCTCATGATTCGGGATACCCTGCCCATCCGCTTCATCCACTTATGGAACCTTGCTTCCATGTTAGTTACCTGCAACTCCATTAGATTATTTTCCATCCCAAAAATATATATTTGTTGATTGATCATTGTTGTGTTATTCAACAAATTTGTGAAAATATTATTTATTTTGGTATGACATGTTTTATCATCATGTATATTTTAAGTATATCATAATTGTTTTACATTTTCATAAATTTTTTTGAATAAGACGAGTTCAAACGCGATCGAAATAATCCTTATATTATGGGACGGAGGGAGTTGTACCTGCATGGGCTTGTTGTCTGTTACCTCAGGCTTACGCACCTCCTTGGTGTTTTTGTCAGTCACGTTGTTATCTACAGGTCCCAATGCGTAGCGTAGGTGGTTCATGACTAGAGGTCACACAAGCAACAAAGCAAATGACCAGAAATCCAGGAAGAACTTCAAATCATACCTGCGTCATCTGGATGTTTCATCAAATCAAGATTCCTAGTCCTCCAAGCAACGCGGTCGCGACCTTGACAGGGCCAAAGGCGTTCTCACCAGCGCTCCTCTGGATGTTTCATCAAAATCAAGATTCCTAGTCCTCCAAGCAACGCGGTCGCGACCACAGGGCCAAGGCGTTCTCACCAGCGCTAAGGTCCCTCTGTTTTCATATCAGAAACATGAGCCGCGATTGAGAAACAAGGGCCAAACGCGATCTGATGAGATCTGGTGGAAACGGAGACTCACGAGTGAGTGTAGAGAACGTCCTGGCCTTCCAGCCAGCCGGCACAGAGGCTGCCTGGGAGACGATTCCCGGCAAGAACTCGGCCTGCTGACTGCAGATCTTGCGTGGATGGAACCTCCGGGTGAGGAGGTAACCGAGCGACCGGAGATACATGGTCTCGATCACTGCCTCCGCCGCCGGTTCGAGTTCCCGTCGCCGCTCTCATCCGCCGCCCGCCGCGCTGCTGCTAGACTTCCTCTTCGCTCTCGTCCCCAGCCGCGGCTCTCGCGAATATTTAGGTCAGGGAAGGAGGGAAGGGAGTGGGGGTGCTCCTATATATGGCTGAAGAGATCTAACGGGTCTAAAATCGAACAATCCTAGTCTACTACAGGAAACACATGCTTTGACGAGTGCTCGATACAATCGACAAAAAACAGTTTACTGCAAAGATCTCTCGATAAAGATTCTCTCGGTAAAGAGGGTGTTTGCCGAGAGCCGCCCCCTGACTCTCGGTAAACGTGTGCCGAGTGCGTTGGACAGCTCTCGATAGAGATTTGTAACGGCCCGCTCCGCTAACGGCGGGGGACCGCGGAAACAGCAACTTTTGCCGAAAGCTCTAGATCTCACTCTCTTTGAGTCTCGTGAGGAGATCTAGAGCTCTCGGCAAAGGTGTCGTGACGTGGCATCTGTGGACGTGGCTTTGCCGAGCCGCAAATCTAGCTCTCCGCAAGCATTCAAACGTTGTCGAGAGCCGTAGATTTGGCTCTCGGCAAAGCCGCCTCCACATGTGCCACGTCAAGGCGGCTTTGCCGAGAGCGGCTTTGCCAGAGCCGCAAATCTAGCTCTCGGCAAACATTCAAACTTTGTCGAGAGCCGTAGATCTGGCTCTCGGCAAAGCCGCCTCCACATGTGCCACGTCAAGGCGCCTTTGCCGAGAGCCAAGGCTCCTACTCTTGGCAAACAGTTGCTCGTTTGCCGAGAGCCTAGGCTTATACTCTCGGCAAACCTTTTTGCTTTTTTTTGTTGTTCCAGTTTCACATATGGTACCACAATCATCACAAACAGTTCATAAGCATCACACACATATCAAATATCACCATAATCATCACAGGCGGTTCAAATATCACAATAATCATCACATGCAGTTCAGATATCACCATAAACATCACTGAAAGTCCACAAATGCAAAAAAAAGAAGTCTAGAATCGCTCATCCACGTCCACAACCACAATCACAAGTCCATGAAAGTAATTTGGTGTCCAAATGTAAAGAAAACATGCAAGTTCAAGACTCACTGCTCCGGCGAGCCCTACGGCGACTGCGATACCGATCCCCCTGGTCCCGGCAAAGGACCCGGCCACCCGACCCGACCTAGTGTCGGCCCCGGTCTCGGTTGCTGCATCCACGGGCCCGGCCACGGCGTGGCACTAGAGCTGTGAGGCCATGCCCCCCACCCATTGTATTTAGGAAGTTAAAAATAGCACATACAATTTCTTAGGTCTGAGAATAATCCGCACACAATATTCGAAGGTCCGTGTAACTGTCATAGCCAAAGGAAAATTATCAGCAGTCGAAAAAAGAAAGTTATCCGGACTCGGAGGAACCGAGGTAGGGAGTAGGATGGACCAAGGGGCGACACGCACAAACCCATTTTTTTCTCGTTGTTCGACCCAAGTTATCGACGCCACCTGTGGCAAGAGATCGGCCAACGCAAGAGGTGGCACAGTGGGAGGTGGGGACTTCACGCTCAGCAGTGAGGTGCACCGCTGCTGTCCGCCTCACCAAGTCACCACGAGCCCGCGGGTGGCCGCGGTGGGGGCAGGGTTCACAAAACCGCGGAAAACCGGTCGGTTACCGCGGTAACCGGCTTAACCGAGCTCGGCCTACTAAAACCGACCGTAACCGCTCCTAACCGTACCTCTACGAAACCGAGTTTTTCGCTAACCGCTCGATATGGTCGGTTTCGGTCCGGTTCGTTGAATTTGAAAACCGCTCTTGTGGCGATTTTTAAACCCACAGGTGGGGTGATGCAGCAACCGGCATGGATCGGGATTGGGGAGGACCGGAGGAAAGGTGAATGGAGGCGGCGACGGAGAAAGCGGGGAAGAGACGAGTCGCTTGGGTCAACACACGGTGGTGTGCTCAAACGGGCCAAGCGTGGGTAGATGAGGGTGTGTGAGAAAAATATTACATTTTGACGAACGCTTCTTCAAATTACGATTTTAGTCGCTTCCATACCCTTCTACCTATCCACTCCTAAAAATATATGACGGGTGGGTCCGACGTGAGGGGGACGGTGGACCCGATTTTGGTGAGAATTGTTTTCAATTGTTTTCGCTTATAGATTTAATCCTGTTGTAAAAAAAAAGCATCAGGAAACTAGGGCCTTCTTCGTGCAACGAGAGAGCGCCTTTGATTCCTGATCGGACGGGCGACGCGCTGCACGTTGACTGACACGTTGGCACGTTGACTAGCACGACAAATTTCCCCGCCTTGCTTGTTTCCGCTCCCGAGTCCGAACCCAAACAATACTCCGGGAGTTGAAATGGCGGCGGCGGCGGAGATGGAGAAGCCCGTGGAGGTGCGGCGCGCGGAGGAGCTGGTGGAGAGGGAGATGGCCGGGCGCGACGCGTCCCACGACGCCGCGCACGCGGTCCGCGTCCGCGACCTCGCGCTCTCGCTCGCCGCCGAGGAGGGCCTCTCCGCCCCCGGCCGCCTCCTCACCGTAACTCACCGCTCGCCTCCCCTTCGCTTCGCTCCCTCCTTTGCTGCTCGGGCTCAGTCTTCCCCTCTATTCTTGCGATTTTCTATCCGATTTGCTGATGCGCATGCCGTTTGATTGCCCCAGGTGGAGCTGGCCGCTCTCCTGCACGACGTTGGTAACTCCTCACCCCCAATTATCCTCTCTCAATTTTCGTTTGCTTTAGCTCTACATTGGAATATGATTAGATATTCTTTTTCTTATGCAGGAGACTACAAGTACACCAAGTAAGGGGGGAGTCTATCTTCTAATGCAGGATTAGTTTGCTCCTTACATTATGAAAGAATGAAAGGAAGTTAAGTTTGAGTTAGTGAACCCCTTGTGCTGCGGAGAATATCCATTAGTGATATACTGTTGACTGTTGTTGAGGAGGGAGATTGATTCTGGAATTGTGAATTTGATTGCATTAATGGACATTGGATAGGAACAATGTGGAAGATATGAGTGTCGTCGAGAAGTTTCTTGAAGAGGTAGGATTGGAGGAATGGCAGAAGGATGAAATAGTGTCAATTATTAAGGGGATGGGTGAGTTATTTAATTGTTTGCATTTATGCATCTGCACTTTATGTTTCTTCAGCGGTACAACTCACATGGGGCACAATCTTGTTCAAAAGGCTCATTGCTCTTCATTAATCATTTGCATGTGTGCATTTTATTATGATCTCAAATCTCAGTTTATTTCTCTTCATGCACTTTTGTTCTCCCCTGTGGCAGTCTGCAGCAGTCCCATCAGAGCATTTTAATTCATTCTTACTATACATTCTTGAAATTATGGCTGCGAAAAATTTCTGTCTAACCCTTTAATAAACCGCAGGATTCAAAAATGAAGTTTCAAAGAAGTCTATTGTTGAGCCCACTATTGAGTTTGCAATTGTACAAGATGCAGATCGCCTGGATGCAATTGGTGCAATTGGTAAGTACTGCTTAAGCAGATTTTTAAACTCTTCATAACCAGAATTTTTCCAACAATCACAATGCAATACAAATCAGCAAACTCTAAAACAAAAAAACCTTTTAGTCCCTGACAAGCTGGGGTAGGCTAGAGCCAAAACCCAACACAAGCCACTAGCATAGAAGGAAACAAAAGAGAAAAGACTAGATATATAATAGAGGACCTAAAGATTGTCCGAAGATTAACAAGCTCTAGAATCTAGATATACACAACTTTTTTTTTCAAGCAGTGTCATTTATCTCTTTATTTTAGTTCTGCTAGAACAAAATCCATCATGCATTTGCCTCACCATTAGTTTACCAAATATACTATTGTGGGAGATGCCATTACATGTACATTAAAAGGCACCACAAACCAGTAATATAGCTTTCTCGCACCGACTTGGAGAGGCACTACCTCTCTAAGAGCTGCCATTCACTTTTTTCATTCTGAAAGTTGTGGAGGTGTTCAAATAGCATCCATTTACAACTTACTGTAGCTATCATCTCTGATATGCAGTGGTATGCTAATTGTAATATTGTACCTCTCGTAACGTACAAAACTTGAACTAAACATTACCATTAACATACAGGTGCGAGGTACATGTATGGATTTGAACTGGAAAAATATCAAAGATAAAACATCTGATATTATAATAGTTTTCATGGTCTTGCATTGTGGAATGTAGATTCTTTTTTTTTTTTTTGGCATTTAACTCAAATTCTTACACTTTCGGACAAAGAAGACCAAGGGCCCGTTTGGTACAGCTTCATGAGCGGCTTCACGAGCAGCTTCACAACTTCAATAGCCCAACTCTGGCCAGCTCTCTCAGCTTCTCAAAACTCGCTCTCACAGAGTTAAGCACACGGTGAAGCTGCAAAAACATGGCTCTCCCCCGCTCATGAAGTTGCTCATGAAGTTGTTTTCTAAAAAACAGCTCTACTGGTGAAGCTGGGCCCAAAGATGCTCATATATTAGGCTTACCCTTTTTTTAACACAAATGCTTACACTTCTGAAAGACCAAAGATGCTCATATATTTGGCTGCCTTTTTAGTTCAAATAAGAATTATGTGTTTTAATGTAGATCCTTTTTTTTTTGGCTTTTAACACAAACTCTTACACTTCCGGACAAAGAAGACCAAAGATGCTCATATATTAGGCTAACTTTTTTTAACACAAACGCTTACACTTCTGAAAGAAGACCAAAGATGCTCATATATTTGGCAACCTTTTTAGTTAAAATAAGAATTCTGTGTTTTAATCTTTTCAGCTGATACCTGCAGGTATTGCAAGATGCTTTACGTATGGTGGGAGCAAGAACAGCGCACTTCATGATCCTAGAATACTGCCACGTGATAACTTGTCAAAGGAAAAGTACATGTCCAAGGAGGAGAAACAGACATCGATTAATCATTTTCATGAGAAGCTTTTCAAATTGAAGGACATGATGAAGACAGAGGTAATGGGAGCTTTGTTATAGAAGTCTTCTTACAGCTGCATATCTGTCTTGTAGAAAAATTCAGGAAGAAAGCATTTCTTACACCTACTGAATCTAGTAAGGGCTGTAGAGCGATGTTTGGTCTAGTTTGCTTCGTTTTCCATTTTTAGGGAAATTAATTTTCTTCACTTATACTGAGTGTATGGAAATTAGATTTGTATAGTCCTACTCTGTCATTATGGAATGATGTCATGATCAACAGTCACCTGTTATTGGTTCCCAATTCATTTTTTATGCATGGACCACAGTTTCAGCAATAGTTTATCCAGACATACACTCGTTGTAAATATTCCCTTGTCTGTTTCATGTGCATACTGACACATAGTTCACACTGCCCATAGGCCGGCAAAAGGAGAGCAGAGAAAAGGCATAAGTTCATGGAGGACTTTGTTGCTGAATTCTATGAAGAGTGGAGTGGCAGGGCTTGAAGTTGAGCAACCAGGTTTTGATGCTGTATCTGAGAGGCTGAGAGCGGGCAGTTGGCCAACCATATCTCAACAACTCATGATGCTGCTCGTCTATCTGGCCTATTTTCTGCTGGTGAAAATGCAAAGCCTATTAGAGTTGCTGAACAATAATACGGCCCTGTAATAAGCAGACAACCCACTTTGTCTGGAGTCCGTTGGTGGCGTTGGTCTGCCGAGTACATGGTACAATGCAGTCGGGGGTCATGTAGAGTAGTAAACACTAGCACTGAGTCAGTTGGTTGGAGCAAATTTATTCAAATAGATGCCATGGCATCTTGCTGCTCTTGTACTGAAACCATACTGCTAAAACATATACTCCCGGTTACA
Organism: Cenchrus purpureus; assembly: GCA_022644695.1. Lineage (NCBI taxonomy): Eukaryota > Viridiplantae > Streptophyta > Magnoliopsida > Poales > Poaceae > Cenchrus > Cenchrus purpureus. The sequence goes on from CP053462.1 coordinate 78,182,803, forward strand.
TCATCTGAAGCTTCAGTATTTTGCCATCACACATATACATATACAGAAAATTCTATACTCCCGTACTACGCTACATGTAAACGTAACAAATCAATTACTTAATAAAAGTAGCACTACAAAATAAAATACGAAACGGGTTGAAAACAGAGAGCATCATTCCACACAGAATCATCCGCAGATTCTTGCATGCAGACCACATCATGCCGTGCGCATCCGAAAGCAAACTCTGAACCGCGTATGCAGTAGAGCTAGCTCAGAGCCTGGCGGCCTTGTTGTTGTTGTCCCTCTTGGCCAGCGTGACCTTGAGGCCGTGCTTGATGTACATGGTGAGCGCCATCTTGGGCACGACGGGGTGTCCCTCGACGACGCGGACGCGGTAGCGGAGGAGGATGGACGCGGCGGCGAACTTCATCTGGTAGTATGCGAAGTCCTTGCCGAGGCAGAGGCGTGGGCCGCCGTTGAAGGCGGTGAACTTGTAGGCGGACTCGCTGGTGAAGCGGCCGTCCCGGAGCCAGCGCTCCGGCCTGTACTCCCGGCAGTCGTCGCCCCAGATGCTCTCCATCCGACCCATCGCGTACATGGCGTAGATCACCTTGGTGCCCTTCTTCAGCACCGTCCCGTCCGGGAACACCTCATCCTCCACAACCTGTATGTAACAAATTGAATAATTAAATAAAGTGATATCAAATTAATTAAGCTCTTCTTGATTTGTTTCGTTTCTAGTAACTCCAAAGATGTGACGGCGAGCTGATCTAGCTGTGCTCTCATACTCATCATACTCCTACAGTCTAACTATTTCAAGATAAGAGTAGCTAAAGGATGGTACGTGCAATGCAACCACTGAGGCACTGAGCTACCGTTGGGTTGGCCCAGCACGCGTCTTTGTCAAGGAAGGCCACACAAGATACCCAAAAAAGGAGAGGAGAAACAGGTAGGCGACATGTAGATGGCCAACTTGCAACCTGGAACTCCCGCTCGCCTTCCCGCCAGATCAGCTTGTTGTGGGACGCCAGTCTCGTTGGTGCAAATTCAGCAGTGCTCTACTGGTTTGACTACTCCTGGTTTTCTACTCTAATTTTGGAACTCGTGCGAATTGCGATTTCCAAGCATCGTACCTCATGCGGATAGAGCCACCTAGTCACACACTTGGGGACTTGACACTACAACGACGAGTTAGTTTCGCCGAACGGCAAAGGCAAATGAAAAACGCGTGTGTGCAGTGTGCCCATTGTTTGTAACGTAGGAATTTCAATTCACGTGAAAGCAACTCAAATCACGAGAAACTCCCTCTTTTTTTTCAAGAACGTATATATGTTGCCAAACATTTCAAACAAGACGGTCTAATATTATCTAGCATTAATTCTCACATGTATTTTGACGAGTAGAAGTGTACTTGTGTATCGAAAAACTAAATAAAGTATATAGATTATGAAATGTCGTATTTGTATGCGCTTACCTCTTTGTGGTCGACGGGGACGGAGGGGTAGAGCCGGAGCGCCTCGGAGAGCGCGGCGTGGAGGTACTCCATCCGTTTCACCTCCTCGGGCTGGAACACGAGCTCCTCCTCGACCTCCCCGCCGGGCGCCTGCTGCTTCCGCGCCGCCACGATGCCCTCGATCTCCTCCAGGATCCTGGCCTCCACGGCGGGGTTCTTGCCGAGCAGCCAGAAGAACCACGCGAGCGCCACGGAGGAGGTGTCGCGTCCGGCCAGGATGAAGTTGACGCAGATGTCGCGGAGGAACTTGTCCGAGTAGGCCGGGCGTCCGTCCTCGTCGCGCATCTTGGTGAACACGGTCAGGAGGTCCGACCTGCGCCCGGCGTCGTACGACCCGGCCTCGACCTCCTCCTTGCGCTTGCGGATGACGTCGTAGGCGAACTCGTCGACGCCGGCGAGGGAGCGCTGGAGCACGCGCTCGTTCCCGACGCCGAGCGCGCATGGCGCGCCACACGGCGGTGGGCGTGAAGCGCACGATGGTGGCCTCGGTGGCGTCCTCGAAGGCGCGCGCGAAGGGGATCTCGGGGAGTCCGGGGCTGAGGCAGCCCGGGTCGACGCCGAAGGCGATCATGCAGACGTTGTCGAACGTGAGGCGGAGGAGCACGTCCTGGAGGTCGACGGCGGCGCCGGTGGCCTCGGCGTCGGCGAGCACGGGGAGGAGGCGGCGGTGGACGAGCTCGACGAGGGAGCTGGCGGTGAGCGCGCGGAACTCGGCGGAGTGAAACTCGAGGCTGGCCGCCTTGCGCTGCCTCCGCCACACCTCGTCGTCGGCGCCGAAGATGCCGTCGCCGAGGAGGTCCCGGACGGTGTCGCGGAAGTAGGGGCCCTTGGGGAAGCTCCCGAAGCGTGTCTTGAGGAGGTGCTCCAGGTTGCGCGGGTCGGCGGTGACGACGCAGTGGAGGTTGGTGAGCCACGGGCCCCGGAACGTGAAGGTGCCGCCGCGGGCCTTGAGGATGCCCGTGATCCACTCGTACATGTCGCCGCGGAGGCCGAGGAGCAGGGACGGGAGCATGCCGACGAGCGGCCACGTGGCGAGGCCCTGCGACCGCCGCTGCCGCAGCAGTGGATGGCCACGAAGATGGACACGGCCACCAGCAGCTCCACCGTCTGCACCTCCGGAGCAGGCTGGCCAGTCCGCCGCTGCCGGCGCCCCCAAGCGCCGCGGCAGCCGCGTCCGTGGCGTTGTGGGAGACGGCCGTGTCCATGGCGCCGCTCATGGCGTTGGCAGTGAGGCTGAGGGGCGGCAGAGATGAGAAAGGTGGTGGACTGGTGGTGGTGGCTTTGTTGTGAGCTGTGGAAGGGCAGGGTGCGTGGGTTTCGTTTCTGGAGGGGGTTCCTGCGGTAGCTCCAATATATAGGTGGGATGCCGGTGTGGTTGCTTGATGGCAACGTCCGGGGTCGTTTTGATTTGGTGAGCTGAAAGCCTAGCGATCGAGAACGAACTTGCGTGACTTGATTCCGTCACGCGCGAGCTTAATTCCAAATCTAAGCTTGCGGCGAAACCAGCTTAATTTGGCCTTCTTCCAAAGTGCTTGTTCACAGTGGAAAAAAATATCTACTTGTTCTTTGTTTAATGATTTACTAACTGCTTAAACACCGGTCAGGATCGGAGCTAAAGAAAGATCAGGAGGTATGTGCATACACCCTCCGTGAAATATTTGCACCTTTTGACTTCTACAAATCGTGTTTGATCATTCGTCTTATTTTAAAATTTTGTGAAAATGTAAAAACAATTATGATATATTTAAAATATATATGATGATAAGTATGTCATAGCAAAATAAATAATATTTTCATAATTTTTGAATAAGACAAACGGCCAAACGAAGAAGTACGTGTTTCAAAAAGTGCAAATATTTTGGGACGGAGGGAGTATGTGACACAAAGAAAGATCAGGAGGTATGTACACATATTATGTGTACAAGTACATATACTACACATGTGGGGCGCACAGTGTTTTGTGTTTGTAGCACAAAAAAGCTCACGCACTTGGCGAATGGCAGAAAGTGTACACGCACGGATGGTTAAACAACCAGCCACCGCTTTCCCTAAAGTTAGGCCAATCAATCGCCATTTGGCCTCGAATTAGCGGTGCCCAAAGAGGCAAAAATGGCAACAAGGCATCACGGTGACCTGAAATCGCCCGTACGCACGGCGCGCGCGTGCATGCATGCCCCCTGACCAGAAATGTCTCAACTGGATCCAAAAAAGAAGAAGGAAATACTACCTCCGTTTTTCAGGCTTAGTCCTTAAAATTTTTGTATTGCAGACCATGCTACCTCTCACAGAACACATTTCCTAATTTAAAATTTCACCACTTTCACCAAAATTTTCACCAACTAATAGATGACACCGACCAACTCAGGCTAAATAGTACTACAACAGCTGTCGTAAACGTCATCTATACCAAAACGGAGGTAGTATCTCAACTGTATCAAAAAAAAAAGGAAATATCTCAAGTGTTCTTGGGCGACCGTCGTGTCAGTGCAGCACTGGCGCGCACCAGGGGCTCAGGAGCGTTGCGCACCGAGCGCCGTCGTCGCCCGCGACGGACAGGGCGGGGGGCGAGTTGGCCGGTTGGGTGGGTGAGCCGAGCGCTCTGTCCCGTCCCGTCCCGCCCTGCCCTGCTCGATCGGCGCCCGCGCTCTCCCCCGGTGCTGAGTGGTGACTAGACCTGGGAATGGATTGAAATCCAAATCCAATTGAAAGAAATCCAACTAAAATCCAACTACATACACACCCCCATCCAATCCAATCCTATTGCTTAGGCTAAAATCCAAATTCATCCAATACATCCAATAGACAACGCCGCCGCGCCGGGACGTGAGAAGCAGCAGGAGGAGGTCACGGCGGCGCACGCCGCCGGCGGAGAGGGCGTGTCCTAGGCGGCACGGGCCGCGAGCCGTGGCCGGCGAGCACAAGGGGAGGGTGTCGCGGCGCGGCGCGACGCAGCGGGCTCGCGGTGGGCGGAGCTCGAGGGGAGGAGGAGTGGCTCGAGTGGGTGGCGGGTTCGCGTCGGACGACGACGCCGCGAGGAGTGGCTCGCCGTCAGCGAGCACGCACTGCTTTCGTGGGCACGCTTCCCGGGTGCCGACACCGGCGCCGGACGCTGGACGCGAACTACACCAACAGGGGCCTCCTCACCGCGGTCGACGACGTGCTGCTCCTGACGGAGAGGACCCCTTCCCGCTCTACCCCGCGGCATCACCCGCGCGCCATCGCCTGAACAGCGCCGTCGGCGCCGCCGCGTTGCGCATGCTCGAGGAGTTCCTGCGTTTCAGAGTTTGGGGCGCCTCCCCGTTGCGCGCCCTCGTTGACAGGCTCTCCCTGGCCTCCAGCGGCATGTTGCTGCTGGTGTTCCCCAGCGCCGGCAACAGGACCAGCTCGGCGAGCTCCGGTGGGGAGGTCGACGCGTCCGACGGGACCTGGCCAAGGGTCAGCTCGGGCATGCCTGATGAAGTCATGACGCTGTTAGAATCCAAGGTCTGGGATGAGCTAGACATTATCCAATTGACGATAGGATACCCAGTGTGTTTTTAGCAAGTGGACATCCACATCCAAAACAATCCAATCCAACGAAGTCCATAAGAAAAAAGTCCAAATGGATTTGGATTTTTCAAAATCCATTACCAGGTCTAGTGGTGACCAAACGCAACCAACCTGTCCTCCGGCTCCGCGCCAGCAGCCTCCGGTTCCCGAGCCGTTTCACGCGTCGTGTCGCCGTAGCAGTTCGTGTCGTGTGTGACCACGAGGAGGCCGGCCGGGGCGTCGCGATCGCGATCGCCTGTGGTTTTCCGCTGGTTTTCACTGCGTTTCCCACCCCCTATTGGCTGGCAATGGCATGACAAAAGGTCTCGTTCTCGCTACGCACGAGCGAGTCGCCGGGTCGGTGAGCTAGATCGTGGAAACCGGATTTCGTCAGGAAAAAGAGCCCCCTCAACAAGACGCCTGCCGTCACGTAGGTTTTGCAGTCGCTTATGCGCTCACAGTCACAGTATGCAGCGGTCGGCATCCGCAGCGGATCGCGTGTGCAAGCTGTTTACTGCTGCGGATTGGACGATCGAAATTCGAATCGCGCGCGGTTGCTTCTGTCAAGCTCTTATTACTACTGTCGCATTTTTATCCGGGAGTACTATGGTCCTCGTAGGTGACCCATCGCATCGACCCTTTGGATGAAATAAAGTTGCAGCCACACGGCCCACACCACGCCTTTGTTTGTTCCAACAAGATCGAGAGATGCAGCCACCTTTGACCCTCCCTGATGACGTGATCGTCATGAACTTACGCACAAAGTGAAAAAGGTAAGGTAACGTGCACAGAACTTGTTGCCGTGCCCAACGTACGCTGCGGAAACGCAGGTGCCTGTGCCCAGCCCTTAACCAAATAAACCAGTTAGGATTCTTGTTTCGGTGACTTGGGAATGCTTCACTAGGGTTTTTTTTTTCCAAGGGGAATGCTTCACTAGCTGGAGTGTCCTGGTTCTGCTAGCTGCAATGCACCCGCGGACACGTCTCGTTCGGCGCGTCCAGAGGTAGCTACGATTGGTTGTCTAACGAGTAACGACAATTGACTAGAGATGCCCGGGCACTGGCACACCGGTTGTCAGAGGTACACTTTGGCCTTCGGGCACGGCAGCTTTTGTGCTAATTAGCCGTGTCTTTGGACAAGCGATGCGAAATGGAGAGAAGATGTCATCTTCCACTGCTATATGATGCTTTGCCAACCTCATGTGTTACTGTCATTGGAGCAACGCAAATGAAAAGGAATATGACCTGACGAAGGGGATAGAATAAGGTCCAAGATGCAGCATGTAAAATACTGGAATAGGAGAATCAAAACAACAAACGATTCAAACTGCTCAACTGAAGAAACTGCACAGGAACAGAGACGAATATAAAACAGAGTCAAACACAACAACACACATGCATAGTCTCATAATCCCATTACAGAGTACACAATCCAAATGGTAGTTTTAGTTAGGCTCGTAATGGCAATTACACATAGATACAAAACAACTTAACAGCACAAACACACGGTTCAAAGTTCGAGTATCACTTAAACACAAACACACGAACTAGCATCATATCACATGGTTTTTCTAAGCGTTAAATATTTGATAATGTGGTAGTAAGTACGTAGCAGATACTTCAGACCATAAGCATGTTCAGCCATTGAAGAGCGACCACGCACTTCAGGCTCCCCCGTTGATCTTCAGCTGCCGGAGGTGCTGCTTCCCGACGAGGTGCTGCTCGACGTTGAGGCCGCTGGAGAGGTGGACGTTGCACACCGGGCACTGCACGTTCATCTCCCCGGCGAGGAAGGCCGCCTTGTTCCGGTGCTTCCGCCCCTTCTCGTGATCCTTGAGGTGCCGCGCCGTCATGCACAGCACGCCGCAGAGCCCGCACGGCACGGTGGGCTTCTTCTTCGCCGCTGGGTGCGCCGGCTTCTTCGGCGCCGACCTTCGCCGGAGTGGTGGCGGCACGACGGTGTTGTTCATCCCTGGCAGCGGTACCGCGGCGCCCTGGCTGGCGTGCGCCGCCGCCGGCGGCGGCGGCGGCGGCGGCAGCGGTGGGAGGGACGTGCCCGGGGCGCGGTGGGCGTTTGGCGCCGGTTGCGGGACGTGCTGCGGCGGCGGCGCCCTCTGACACGGCGACTTCAGTGGCGGCATGCGAACGCCGGCGAATCCCGGGGGCGGTCCGAGCGATTGCCTCTTTCCCCATGTGGGATGAGGTGGTGGAGGTGGAAGTTGCAGTGGCTGCTGATGTACCTGAAACAGGGATGGAAACACCGAAACAGTACATGATTGCCATGACATCATGAATGTAGTAGAATCACGATCGCCAAAATTCAACCATGCAATTTGTGACTTTATGCATTGGAATTTGTAAAGATGAAACGACTGCAGGTATCAAAATTTAGTATGAATGCAGCTAACAAAAACTTGCAGTAGATTATGGTGCCTTTTTTGCACAACTCTATTAGTTTTCCAGAGGATTGAATTATTGATGATGCAAAACAGAAATGTGCTCTGCCAAAAACTGTAGCTGCAGCTGTGAACATAGGGACACAATATGACTATTTTTCATACCATAAGCAGAAGTTTCCAGGTTCCAAAGTGATATGTTATAGTCCTATAGAGTTTTCTTTTCCTCTTAGCAGAGTAAAAATGTAGAGAGGAGCATCTGTGATCTTTGATTCTGAGAAGTCTTAACAAAGAATAATGAGGAGAGGAGGATCTGTGATCTATGATTCTAAGAAGACAATTTTTTTGTTTCGTTGTACTAGTTGTCTACATTGGTGTTTCGTTATAATTTAGCGCAGTACAATCTTCAATTCCTTGTTTCTTTTAGCTGAAAAGTGCAGCTGCAGAAGTTAACTATACTATTTCACAATGAACTAATGTGTGATAGTGGAGAAGTTGCAGCTGTGAGTTACAAAGGAAGTGAGCTGTCATATTCTTATTTAGACTTCATCAGGGTTTAAAAGTCTTGGATTTTCAGTGTTGCAGATTGACTATGTCCTACACAAATTGCAAAAGAACTATCTTATCTTTTGTGTTTTTTAATAAAAATGTGAAACTGCAGAGAGACCACTAGACTTCTCAAATGGCTTCACAAATTCAAATTTACTACAGAGAATAAGAGAGAAGGAAGCGATGGGCAATGCCTCACCGGCGGGGGCGGAACAATGTTCCTGAACATGTCCATCAGCCCCTGTTCGACTGAGGCCTGCCCGTAAGGAGCGTGGTTCCCTTCATCTTCAATTTTGATCACTTGCGGCATTGTCCTCGGAAATGGCGTCGCCATGCGCAGAGCAGACAATGGCCCGATGCGCCACCAAGGGTCGCTGAAAACCTCTGCAATCTGAAGCAGCGTTCAGTTAGAGCTTAGAAAACTGGAAGCGTTTCAGGAGGCCTCAAAAAGGAAATCATACGAAACAGCTCACAGGGCTAGAATCAGTTGCCTGAGAAAAGAGGCAAGAACACAAGAAATTTCAAGACATTTAACCATGGGATTCCAAAAAATTGGCATGAAACATGAAGTGCTAATTGAAGTTTCTGGTCGAGGCGGAGATTAATCTAGAGCTGACCAGTAAACTCTTCACCGCAGCTAAGATAGCGCTCCTCTGCCGGATCATCCAATGTTCCAGTGGCTAGACAAGCTCAGTACTCAGTAGCAACAGAAGCACTTCACCAGACGCACTTAAGCTTAAAAGCACGTGTTATATACTCCCTGTCTTTGTTAGGCGATAGGCGTTGGTTGGGCCTCACGCCTTCTGCATCCAGACCAGACCACACTCATCCATGAGTAAGGATGGCAACGGATCGGATTTAGTGTCTGGGCACTCAAACTCATAACCCAAACCTAAAAGGCTAAAACCCAAATCCAACCCACAAACTAGTTCGGGTGAAAATTCAGATCCAAAGCCAAACCTGCGGATATCCAAAAACCAACTGATAATCCAAAATCCGGAAAAAACTTCATAAAAACAAGAGCACATAATACACCAGTACATCACACATTGTCCAAATTATTTCAAAAGTATGCAACAATACAATTCAACACACTACAAGTTCAATAAAAGTGGAAAACACAAATCAACATCCATATATAGTCCTCCAAACGAATAAAAGTGAACAATTTATCATTTATCAATTATGATGGAATCAGATTTACCCTGTGAAATAAAAAAAGTTGCAAATTACTTAAATGTTTAGAGAATTGTAAATTTAGTTGAGTATAGAAAGAAACAACAACAATACCATTTCTTCATCTTTTCATCAAGACAAGACATCAAAGTACCAACAAAAGTTAGGGTTCTTATGTGTGCTTATTGGGCTCAAAATTGCGGAGCTCTAATGAACATCTGCAGGCGAAATCTAAAATCCGCCCAAACCCGTAACGTTGCGGATATCCGAATCCGCGAACCCGTGGGCAAAAATCCGAACCAAACCCACAACCTGCGGACCCAAAATCCACGGATATCCGCTCCAAACACAACCCACTGCCATCCGTATCCATGAGCCAAAAAAAACTTGACGTCACTTAGTTTCTAGTTAATTTTGCTTTGGTTTGTGAAAAGACTTTGCTCTATAATATCTTGATTTACGCATGGTGAAGCTGAAGTGGTATAAGCTTAATGAAATACACATTTATCAATGAAATACGTGCTAGTCACTTCTAAAAAGAAGTGGTTGTAACGCCCGCGTTTTTAGCTCTAATAAATCACCTGCTAAATCACACGTGTTTTCAACACTTTTCCGCTGAGCTCGATCGTCTCCTCAAAACCCCGATCATCTTTTCCCTTCCTCCTTCCCTCGGCGCTGCTTAATCCCGCCGGCACCGCCCATCCCGCCGCCATCACTCGAGCCACCGCCGCCGTCAAGATTACCACAGTCCGGCCTGGCCACACCTGGGAATCCGGGCCCAGCCACGGTCCCGCCACCGACCAGCGTCACCGACACCACATCAGCCGCAAGTCGAACCGTGAAAAATCCCACAAAATCCCTTTTTCCCTTCCTCCTAATTTTCCTAGAATTTCTCCTAATTTTCTAAACTCTTTTCCTTTTTCTTTTCTTTTCTTTTCCCTTTTTCCTTTTTCCTTTTCTTTTCTCCTTTCTCTTTTCTTTCTTTCCTTCTTTTCCTCCTCCTTCTCCTTCCTTCTCGGCCTCGCTGCCGCCCCACCGCGCGCCCCGCAACACGCCACGCCTGCCCTTGCCCCGCCCATCCGCCGCCGTGCCAGTGACGCGACCGCGTTCGCCGACCGCATTAACTCCACCGCCCCATCACCTCCGCGCCACACCGCCAACCCGCACGCCACCCCGGCGGCTGCCGCACGCCGCCACCGCACCGTGACCGCCCGCTGACGAGGGCCGCCACCAACTCACCCCTGCCGAGCCCGCTCGCTGAGCCGCCCTGTCGCTGACGGATCGAGAGATTCCGGCCGCCACAACGGCCCGCCAGAGTACCGCCGCCACGGCGAGCCCAAATATCTCCCCGAATCGCTTTACTCCGGCTATAATAGCCCCGCACCGCCTCGCCGCACCACCAAGCCATCACCGCCTCTATTGCCTCGCCAACGCGCCACATCGAGCCACCACCGCGAGCCCCATCTCCATCACCGCCACCGCCGCAGCCCACCACACACCTCACCAGGGGTGAGGAGCAGTCGCCTCGTTCCTCTCTCCAATCCCCACTCCCCCGTCGCCGCCGCCCGGAGGGGGAGGCGCCGCCCCTCCCTCCTCCTCCTATTCTATCTTTCTCTTTTTCTTTTCAAATGAAACCACATTAAATAAATTATTCACCAATAGGTCCTCGCTTCTCTAAAAATATTTTACAGTCAAGCCCAGGAGCCTTTCTAAACTAAACCTTATACTCTTTTATATTGTAACCATGTCCTTTTTAATTTAAACCTGCTTGCAACTAGGTTCTTAGCCTCTCTTAGTTAATCCTAATGACGCTTTAACGCTCATTTCATGTCCACCGATCAAGCCCAACTCTTGCCCCGACCTCTTCCTCTGCTTTTCCGACGAGCCACCCATCCCTTTCCCCATAAATAATATTTATTCCTCCTTTTCTATTTATTTTCTCCCGAGCTCAAAAGTAAATTTTGTGTGCTTGTATTGATTGCATGCTTACTTGTGTGTGCGCTATAGCCGACGGAGTGAACGAGGAGGAGTACCGCCGAGCTTGGAGCCGAGTACTACGAGCAGAGGACCGAGGTCCCGAATCATGACGGTGAACTTCCCGAGGACTTCAAGACGGCAAGTTCAATCTCATCCTTTGATGCATGCTTTGATCCCGCTTTTATAAATACAACCCTATGACCCGTTTTATAAATTGCATATTGTTTTACTGTTAAAACCCGGTAGGATAGCCACCCTTGATTGCTATGATTGATCTTTGATTGCCCTAAATGATTTCTTTAAAACGAGTGAGGGCTTTAAAATGGGAATGGGATATTTTGGAAAAATGAGTAAAGAACCGGGTAGACGGATGGACGCTGTGTCGGAGTATGTGTGAGCTCGCACCTTTGTGGTTGAGCATGTTGGAGATGTCCATCTTGTCGTTAAGGACCCGGGTTGCGTGACATCTCACCGACCCAATTATCGTACTACCACTCGAGCTGTATGTGGCAACGGCTTAGCATAAATCCCACTAGTTAATCTACTTGCCATCGAGTGCGGGTGAGCGGAGATCAAGGAGTAAGGGACGTGTGAGGTACGCATACGGTTATGTGAAATAACCCTTGGTTGCTGTGGTGGCTCGTAGGGTTAGCTAAGGTGGGTAATGGCTTTGATAGGATCCGCACCACACTAAGGTGTTCGTGTGGCGGTACCCTACTTGTGGGTAAAGATGTACAACCTCTGCAGTGTAAAACCTATTCGAATAGCCGTGTCCACGGTATTGGACGAGTCACGGTGTGGTCACAAAGATGTTTGGGTTTGGGATGATTTTCATGGCGTGAGTTGATTTACGGAAAAGTGTGTGGTACTGTGTGCATGAGCTCTCTGCGGACGGAGTCCGGTAGTCCTCATTTGGTTTTCACAAAACAAGCGAGTTACTTGAGTTATAAAAAGTTTTGCGAAAACCTTTTGAAAACAAACCCTTGCATGAGTAAATGCGTTGCAAAATAAACCTTATTCTCGATCCTTGATATATCCCGCATGATCTCGCTTATTAGCCCCTCCGTGGGTGGGGTTGAACTTGTTGAGTCGTATGTACTCACCCTTGCTTGATTAACTGCTTTTCGTGAGGAGGATCGACTTCGTGCAGAGGCGTCGAGTAGGTTGCTGTCACGCACCCAACCCGTGCTGTGGATTCGGGGTCTCCACAGAAGCTTCCATGGCGCAAGACTCTGAAGATATCTTAGATGCTGTTGCTATCATCGTTTGCTCTGTAGTTCTTATGTTGCTTGCTTCGTGGCGTGGCGCTCCCATGCCCACACGACCTCGGCGTGTACTGATAATGAACCATCGATGTAATAAATGTGGTACCGACCTCAGGGATGGTATTTGTATCACATTTAGTCACCTCTGATGAGGGGACGCTTCAGTGGTATAAGCCATCCCAAATGGGTAGTACACACTTGCTTAGGCGTATGTAATTGGATGCCCCAAAATGGAGAAAAACTAGCTCATCCATCTTATCATGTTATTTGCTCATTAGGCACATGAACTCACGATGAGAGTTCCATAAACTACATCACACTACTGGAAAAGTCATCTTTGTTGTGCGTAAAACTCTTTGTCGTGTGCTTTATTTCAGGCGCACGACAAAGAGCTTGTTTGCCGTGCGTTTTTTTAGGTACGACAAACATAAAAGTTTGACGTGCGTTTTTTTACGCACAACAAACTATTTTTTCGCGCTGTCCGTTAGCTTCCTGTTGTGACTATTAGTGACGAGGAGGGACAGGTGATTTTTTGTCCCATTTACCGCGCATCACGAAAACAATGCACGTCAAACCCTTGTGTTTGTCGTGCATTTTTAGTTTGACTCACATCAAAAAAATTTTCCATATATATGTCCTTCTAAGTTCCAAATCCAATTACCTCTCAAAACAAATTATTCGCACTTTGAAATTTTTTCTGCTCCATACATACAACATGTGATACTTCATGGTAAATTTTGGTAGATTTTTATATTCATTTGCCATAGTTAACTAATTGATTGCATTTTAAGAAATTTTTTGAAAAAAGTCAAATTTGAACTAGAAGTGATTCAAATAGTAGAATAAAATGAGTGAAAAAATGATATTCATGTTATTTAGCCTAATTTAAGACCTTTTACATGAAATCAAAATAAATTTCAAACATCTTGACCAGGAAACACGACCATGATCGTGTGTCCAAATGCTATAAAAATTCTAAAAATGCAAATGGAGTCTAAAAATCATAAGATTTGTCAATATCTCATGATATCATACATGGAGGCTGTAGTAAAAATTTGAGTGAGTTTCGAACATTTTGTCATGTACGATGCTTACAAATCGAAACATCTCCAATGAAGTTTCATAAAGCTAAGAAGTATATGGTTAAGTTTGGATTAAAAGTGACGATGAATTTGAATTTGATTTCAAAAATTTTCTATAAGCAATAGACAATATAAGTTGTTCTATGTAAAATTTTGGTATTTTTTGAAGTCATCTGATAATTTTGGTGTTTCTCTATGTAAAATTTTGATTTTATTAAAAAAGTCTTTGTCGTGCGTTTTTGCTTCAGCGCACAGCAAAAAGATGCATTTGCCGTGCATTTTATATCATTTATCTAAAAAAACTCTTGTGGTACTTTTCCAAGAAAGGCTGGTCAAATCTATACCTAATATTAAAGTGCAGTAGTTTCCATCAATCCACTGTGACTATTTGTCAAAAAAGTCCCTCACTTCGTTATTAATCAACCTGCAATGCTAGAAGTTACACAGTCATAGTTTTGCCTATTTGCAAAAAAAAAAAGTCCCTTCAAGCTCGTTCCCTGCTGGCCTCGTCGTCCGCCACGCTCGCCTCCGCGCTCCTCTACACGTGCCGGGCCATTGAGACCCTCACGGAGTGCGCGCGCTTGCCGTGCGGATCCTACTAACCTGACCCTGTATGTCGCCGCCGCCTCCCGTTGTGGCACCCTCACGGTGCCGAGTCCTGAGGTGCGCATCGCGGTGGCATAGGATCACCTCTTCGATGTTCGTGCCGACGCGAAAGCCCTGGATCTAGAGGTCGCGTGAGTAGGTGGACCCCACCGATCCGGCCCTGTATGCCACCTCTTCCTGCCGCAGCGGCCTCATGGCACCAGGCCGACAAAGAAACCGCCACGCCACTAAGTGAGACGCGTTGACCGACCTCGACGTGCGGAGCATTCTCACGGTGAGCTTCGAGAGACCAAACTGGCGGTGTGCATCTGCTCACCAAGGGGCACAAATTGCGAGCCGCAATGCAAGACCTCACCCCGGTGCCCACAACCGCGATCCCACAAGATTGTGGTCTTCCTCCACACACTCACGCTGCACCTATGCCGCCGATCTCGATCCCTGCGTCTGGATCTCGCGGAGGAAGAACAGGCACGAGAACGGCTGGGAGTAGATGCGGAGGACGAGGGGCGTGCGGAGACGGCTGGTGGGCGGAGTGGAGGCGTGGACAAAGTTAGGTAGGTGAGAGGAGGAGAGATGAGCAGTGTAGGGGCGGTGAGTAGTTTTTTTTTTGTTTTGTTTTTTTGAGAGGAACGACAGCGAGTAGATGTGTGATCGTTTTTGGGAAGGATGGACATAATGTTCAACAAGTGGGGTCTGATTTGTGCCAACGACGTCTATTTGTAGAGTTAGGTCGATTTGGGTGAGTCGGTTATTATAAGTAATATTGTGCTAAAAAGTTATTATAAGTAATACGGAGTAAAAATTGTGGGCTGTAATTTACTTCATTCATTAAATAAACATACAACAAAAATCAATAATTAAAATTTCACAAATAAACAATCAAGACTTAACAAACAACAACAAATTATCAACCAATTTTTTCGCAAATAAACAATCAAAATTTAATAAATAATAACAAATTATCAACCAATTTTTATGCAATATTTTTTTAGATAAAGAATTACAAAATCCGGCCTCTACATCAGAGATGTACACAGCCAAATATTACAAAGCAATCTTGGAGAATTGAAACCGAACCAAAGTCTTTAAAAGATAAAAAGACTAAAGCAAATGATAAACGTGCTTCCACCCCCTATTTGAGATCTCTAAAGCAATAATCTCTAATTTCTTGCTCATTAGAGTGAGGGCGTCCTTTGCTTGCTCGTCACGCTGTAAGTGGGCCCAAGAGCGTAGCCAGTATGCTCCCCTGAAAATAACCTGCATAATAGAGTTAGTTTTCATTTTCTTAAAAATCACATCATTCAGCAACGCCCGAATAGCCCAACCTAGCCATGTACCAACCCAGTTAAACCTTTTATCTTTTTATGTTGGTTGTTCGACCATGTACCAAACATATGGTGATAGATCTAGGTTGGTTCAGATTAGTAGCAAAAAAGATGATTCTCCAAATCGTTTTAGCAAAGGCGATCAAGGAAGAGGTGTTGGATATTCTCATTCCTATTGCAACTAATATATTGCTGACTTCCTTTCCAATTTTTCCTAGCCACGTTGTCTTTGGTTAGGACAACCCCCTTTGTAGGAACCAAAGAAAGATCTTTATTTTTATAGGAATTCTCATCTTCCAGATCCTCCCATGACGAAAAGGTGGATGTGTATCAATGAGATGGCGTCTGATGACGGACAAGATATATACTCGGATTTGGTTAGGTTCCATTTAAAATAATCAGAACCTTCCACCAGTTGAACATGTGACATCCTTGCTACTAAATTAAGCCATTCTCTAAGTTTGTTGCCCACCAAAGCCCTTCTGAAAGAGATATTGAGAGGGCTTGTGGCCATTACTGGAATCTGATCGTGAGGATCTCTCACTATATTATATAAGTTTGGATATTTAACTTTGAGAGGCTTATCTCCTACCCAAGTATCCTCCCAGAACCTTGTATTGGTCCCATCTTTGACGTCAAAGGTACCTTTAGTTAGCACCTCATCCTTAATATGCATGAGGCCTCTCCAAAAATGGGAGTCATTAGGTTTGGCTGTCACCTGAGATAAAGATTTTGATCTTAGGTATTTATTCCGTAGCAACGATTGCCATATCCCATTTGTGTTTAGTAAATTAACTAGCCACTTGACGAGAAGGCATTTTTATGCAATATGTACAAAAATGTTCAATATTTTTCACTTTCTACGCACGAGCATATTTGCTAGCCATTGTTAAGTACCTGGTCACGTGGGTTGATCAGGCTTTCTTGGAACAGAATGGGCACAAACTTCTTGTTCTTAATATGCTTCTCCAAACTGTAAACAGTTTGCATCGTGGCCGTCTTTGGATCGTAGTAGCCCAACGCCTTTCCCGTGCTTAGCAAGATCCTTCCATCGTTGGAGTCTATGGCTATTGGCGTCACGTGCTCCGAGGAGTACTCTGGTGAGAATCTCCCGACATCTTCTATACAATACTCCATGGACCAGCAGCCGTCGTCTTCCATCGCCCATATCTCCAGGGTGCCCTTGCTCAGGTGTGAGCACGCCGTGCAAACCTGCCCTTGGAGCTCAACGACGGACACGCACTGATCGCTGTCCTCGTCCATGCGCGGTGGCCCTTCCAAGAGCTCGAATTCGCGGGCGCTAACATCTAGTGCGACGATCTCATAGCCTGACGACGACGACGATCTGTGGTGGTGCCCCAGCTTACCATCAGCCATCCAGTAGAGCTTGCCGTTTGCGTAGGCAGGAGGCGTGTCGGCAATTGGCCTCGGCGGAGGGTCCAACTCCTCCCAGAACCTGTCCTCGACGTTCCGGGTCTGGCACTCCAGCTCGTAATCCCGTGTCGCCAAGTTCCTTTCCTTGTAGGCGATGCGCACCAAGACATGCGTGCCCATCTCCATATCATACCCAAGGCCGAAGCGGCCAGTGAACATGGCGTCGTCGCCGCCGTCGCCGCCGCTGCGGTGCCACGATGACTGCCTCCTCGCAATGTCACTGCACACCGAACTTCCCCCCAACTCTCTATCGACGCCCAATGGAAGGGCCTTGTAGTAACCGGTGAGAGGATTGCACACAAAGTCATAGCACATGATGCTTCCTGCGTTGAGCCCGTGGCAGGGCTTTGAACAGACCACTCTTGATCTTTCGTCTACCAACGGCGGCGTGCTCGTGCTGCCGACGAGATTCTCCAAGGATTTGAAGCTGTTGGGCTTGCCGTCCGTGAACATGACTGGGGGGCTTCTACTTTGGTTTGCCTGCTGAAGCAGATGTGCGTCGACGAAGCACTCGTTCTTGATCATGGCGCGCCAGTCCTTGCAGACCTGGTTGAGCCGTCCAACCACGCGTGCCGGAAGCCGTGAGAGGACGTTGCACCAAGCCTCCGCAGACGGCGACGACAGCATGATCTCGTCGCTTGCGCGGCCCACCGACGTGAGGCTCTCTTCAAACAGCCCCATTGTAGGGAATTGGCCATCGCGCGGCTCACCGTCCAGTGAGAACGTGATCGCCGGGATGCCGTCGCTAGGGTCCACGACGAACACTTTGCAAGAACCGGTGCCAAACATCACCTTCTTCGTCTTACCGTCGCCGGGATACATCGCAAGCGGGGCGATCCAGTGAGACTTGAGCGCTGCGCGCTCGACATCAGCCATGGCTCCCCAATCGATGCAGCGGAGTTCCTCCCAGCACCGCCGCCCTTGAGCCGCGCGATCTCTTAGCAGCCATATGCGGTAAGGGTCGCAAGGCGTCTGGTCGATTTGGGTTTGGCTGGAGAAATACACGCATAAACAGCCATCAAGCTCTGTCAGATCAAACCTGCAGAACTCGAGGTCTGATGGAGGCATCAGCGTGCCGAAAGTCTCTTTCGTGACGTTGAAGGTGGTGATCACGCCATCTTCTCCGACGAAGTGCAGGTTCCGTCGAGCACGGCTCCTGGCTTCCCTAACCCGGAGGCGGCACGCGGGGGGCTCGGTGGCCGCCGGCCTCCAGTGGGTGGACTTGTCGAGCGTGAAGACCTCACAGACCGTGGTGCTCTGTGGCTCGCCGCCGTCGAGGCAGTACATGCGCACTGCTCTGTGCTCGTTGGTGACGGGGCAGTACCCCAAGCCGTAGGACACGAAGGTGCGAGGCCTGCGACCGGCCGTCCTGAACGGAGTCCTGTCAGGCAGGGTCAGGGTCTCGCCGGTGGAAGGGTTCCAGACGTAGTGGGTGTCGTACTCGACGCAGCGCAGGAGGACGAGGCCGCGGCACGACGACTTGCTCACGGGGAAGACGTTCCCTTGCGGGAACTGCGAGCAGCTCAGGAGCTCCTCCTCGACGGCCGTCGGGATCGGGATGCCGGTGGTGGTGGGGTGCCGGCAAGCGTAGAAGGGCTCGCAGTACCCGGCTGGCCTGACGAAAAGCCGGCGGCCGCCGCGGCCGGCTCGCTTGGAGTAGTGGAGGTCACGGAAGGAGGGGGAAGTGATCAGATCGCGCCATGGCCGCGAGACGCACTGGAAGCGGCGCAGGGACTTGGCCGGCAGGTGGGCGAGGATCTCCTCCACGATCTCGTCGGGCAGCGCCAGCGCGGAGGCCTTGATCCTCTTACTGCTCGCTGTGGCTTCCATGGTACAGATCCGTTTGCCACAGTACTTGTTCGTCGGTCGAGCGGCACCACCGCAACGACGGCGTACAATTTGCTTTTGCTTGTTGGCGGCTTTGCGCTGTCTGTCGGTGCGGTTCTTAAATACGCGAGGAGTCCGCACGCAATTCCGATTCGGAGGAACGCGGCGGATTGACGTGCGTGCTGCTGTACGTGCGACTCGTGTTCTGCCAGTCCGAGTCCGAGTCCGAGCCGAGTCGTGTTCACGGTACGTTCCCCGGTCATCCTCCGGAGGTTCCCTTTTCGGGTCTTGGATGCATGTCGCCCGTCGTCCTCCATTGATGACGTCTCTGCTGCCACCGAGCTCCACGCCGGCGTCGGCAACTCGACGGCAAGGCGCACCTCGAGAGCGAGCTACTGCATATATGGAGAGGTGGACGTTGGGCAGTAGTGTGCGGTGCTGCAGCCCCGCGCCCTTGTCAGGGAATTCCCGGTTTCTTGTTCTTCCTTCTGAGATTATCATCTTTCTCGGGGTTTCAGGGACCTGATGAATGGACAGAATAAGCTTTGCTCAGGTACTCCTAAATGAGTGTGGACCGTCGATTTAGTGACATATTACGGGTAAAGATGTAATATGTTTGGTATTTATTATATATTTTTTAAATTCGAAAATAGAAAAAATTCTACACTAGATCTAATAACTGCCATGAGATATCTATTTCCCCTCTGACCTTTTTTTTTTGGAACATATTTCCCCTCTGACCTGATAATGACCCTATTGTACGTTAAAAAAAAGAGAAGAACGTGACGGACAATTATTTTGTCATGTTCTTTTTTTACACAAAACATTGGATGTAATTGTAACATGAACTGTGACTACTTACGAAAAAATTAAATGTAATTGTAACATGATGTACATGAAAGGAATTCATGTCGATTTATAATTCCGTGATTGGTAAATGATCAGTATCATGATATTCAATTGCACATGTCCTGTTAATTTCTTGTCAACCTGAAAGCATGGCGTTATGCATTAAGTGGTAAGCGGCGTTCTGCGTCGACGGCCAGCCGATGGTGACTTCGAGAATCTCAAGATCTGTCGGTGCTCAGTCCTTCGAAGGTGCTCATAGGGGTAGGGTTTGCGTACGTGTGTTCATAAGAGTGAGTGTGCGTACGTGTTGTGAGCGTCTGCGTTGTCTTGTAAAATACATGGTTCATAACGACCATGGATAAAGATATACCCGAAGAATCTCTTAATATGGTTCTGGGCAAATACCGCGGCCAAAGAAGGCCACGTCCCGACATTTTCACGGCCGTCGGATCGGGCACGTGAGCGGCCTGGATCGGGTGAGCAACGACCACTTTGCAAAAAGAACCCTCATCTTTCTCAAAATCAACCCGCTGTCCAACAAAAGGGCCGCAACTCTCGCACCGCACACGCGTCGGTGGCGTGCCGCCCGCAGCAGAGGGAGGGGCATGGCGAGCCGGCCGAGTGCGAGACTGCGAGAGGGTCTCAGATGGCCACCCGCAGCAGAGGGTGGGGCACGGCGAGCCGGCAGAGGGACGAGACGGGCGCTCTTTACTCGGCTCTACCACGCCGGCTATGGAGGGTGCTGCAGCCGGAGCCCGCCGCCGGGCCTGAAACTCGACGCGCCCGAAGGTCGACCTCGCTTCACCGGCTATGGAGGTCGCCGCTCTCCTGAGGCCCCACGCGCAAAACGGCAAGAGAGGCCGGAGGCAATCGGGCGTGCGGCCTCAACGGCAGCCGTTCCCCGCGCGCCGTTGGGCCATGCCCCCACGGGAAGGCCGTGGGAGACCTGCCGCTGCGGGACAACGGGAGGGAGGCTGAGCTGACAGCCCCACGCGAGCCAACAACTTGGAGCGCGCCGGCCTGGCCACGCGCGGACGAGTTGTTACCTACGCCGGCCGCTGGGCACCTCTGCTGGCCGCGCTGGATGCCTGGTTGCGCCGGTCTGGCGGTTCGGACGCTTGGACTACGTCGCCCGCTGCAGTTGACCGGGAGAGCCAGACAGTTGAGAAGGAAAATAGAGCTGACAACTCTGATGGACGGAGCACAAGCAGTCAAGCAACAAAGCGTCTACTTCCTGATGGATTTGGTGGTTCTGGAGATCGGAGTGAGCTGCATCAGAGAGAGGAAAAAGAGGAGAGCTATTGCTTGGTAGGAGGTGCATGCGGCAGTGTGTGGCTATACCTTCCTAAGAAAACAACATAACTCAAAATCGCTACTCCTACTTCCTGCAACAAGAAGCAAAAGAGTTACAAGATTAAATTTTATCTAAATTTAACAATATTGGATACAAATAAAAAAAATGGTAATGGAAATTGGCAACGGCTTCCTATACACGCTGCAAGATGCCGAGCTTAAAATATAAAATTGGCCTGAAAAATAAGACGTACATGTGGAGAGACTACAAGTCTACAACAGTTAAAATATAAAATTGGCCTGAAAAATGGTACACAGGTAAAGAAATTACAAAGTAAATACCCGCAAAAAAAATTACAAAGTAAAGGAATCCGTATAAAAAACATGAGAAAGAAAAAAGAGTTTTTTTTAGAATGAGAAAGAAAAAGAGTTGGAAAAGCTGAAATCGACTTAAATTACAGTAGAGGTCGAGAGTGAAAATGATTCAAACGTTGCCTGCTCAGTTGCTAAATCCTTATTGCAGATTTCAAAGCAACAGAATGATTACTAATAAATCTCACAATAATTTTCGAGAAAATTCAATACAAGCTAAAAAACGCTATTGAGACTGTTAAAGAACTCCATTGAGACCGTACTAATAATGTTAAAAAAATTACATCAAGATTAAACTCAAATAAAAAAAAACTACCACTGGTCACCATGGCAACGCGCGAGGCTCCATGATTTGTAGATCTGTATGCATGCAAGATAATTACTATTTTGTTTTCGTATTTTCAATTGATTTATCTCTCAAAATTCGGATGGCTCACGGTTTCAGTTGAGATATTACCTCCTAGTAGGTAAGGGGAGTACTTAGCATAGCCCGAATTTGTTACTACCCCATCGATATGAACGAATGAACGAAAACAAACACAGTTCAATACTTCAATGTTCAAACGTCACACGAAACATATAGTATAGTAGCGTGACACCACAGTTTCAGGCTTTCAGTCACAGATGCATTTGGTAACAGTGTTACGAACGTAGAAGACACTGCAAAGTGCGCAAACCGCAAGAGCACCCAACGCCGCTGAAGTGTCAATTGCGGCAGTGCATCTTCAATTTCAGGCCCCTCCGCTGAGCTTGACGCGCCAGGCGTGCAGCTTCCCGGCGTAGTGCTGTTGGACATTGAGCGTGCCGGAGAGGTAGACGTCGCACACCGGGCACTTCACGTTCATCTCCCGGCTAGGCAGGCCACCTTGTTCTGGTGCTTCCGCCCTTCTCGTGCTGCTTCAGGTGCCACGCCGTCACAGCACGCCGCAGAAGGCGCACGGCACGGTGGGCCTCTTCGCGGCCGGGTGCTTCGGCGGCTTGAGCAGCGCGGACCTTCGCTTGAGAGGCGGGGGCATGGCGCGGCCGGTGCCGGCGTGCGCTGGCGCCAGGGCGCGGCATGCGTTTGGCGCCGGTTGCGGAACCGGAGCGTGCCGCGCCCATTGCAGCGTCGCCGGGTGTGGTGGGCACTCGGTGCTGGTGGTTGCGCGCTGCCGCCGCCTATAGATGGCCATTTAGCACGAGGCTCATGGGCCGGCCCAAAGCACGATTTTTGGCCCGACACGAGCACGAGCTCAACATGATTTTTCGGGCTCGGCCGGCACGAGCACGACGTTGGCTGGGCTGGGCTTCATTCTCAGCCCATAGTGCCGGCCCAGCACGGCACGAAATCAGCCGGCCCGACGGAGCACGATGGGCTGGCACGATGGCCCATGGCCCAACTAGCCCAACCGGCCCAACTAGCTTGACATATAAAGGCGCGCTTCTTTCCACCAAACCCTAACCTCCACCACCGGTTCTTCTCTACCGCCGCCCGACCCTGCTCCACCACCGCCTCCGCCACCGCCGCCATCGGTTGACCCCTCCTCCTCCACCACGTGCCGCCGCCGCCGCCGATTGACCCCTCCGCCATCGCCGCCCTCTCTTCTACCGCACCTCCCCGGCGGCGCGCGCATGGAGGCGGCGCGCGTCGGGGCGAGGAGGCTGCACGGTTGACCTCCCCCACCGTCAGATGCCTCCTCCGCCGCCGGACGCCACCTCCGCCGGTCGCTTCTTCACCGGACGCCGCCTCCGCCACCCACCGCCACCTCCGCCTGCCTCCTCCGTCCGTCGACCGTCCTCCTCTACCGTGCTGCGAGTTGGCACGGGCACGACGGCACGCTGGGCCGCTGTCGTGCCATCGTGCCGGCACGGCACGAAAATCCT
Organism: Cenchrus purpureus; assembly: GCA_022644695.1. Classification (NCBI taxonomy): domain Eukaryota; kingdom Viridiplantae; phylum Streptophyta; class Magnoliopsida; order Poales; family Poaceae; genus Cenchrus; species Cenchrus purpureus. Next base: position 78,205,839 of record CP053462.1, read on the forward strand.
TCGTCGGGCTCGTGCTGGGCTCGGTGCTCAGCCCGTAGTGCCGGCACGGCACGGCACGGCACGAAGTGGCGTCGTGCCCGTCGTGCTCGTGCCGCCTCGTGCCCGTGCCGTCTCGTGCCCGTGCCGTGCTGTGCTGGGCGGGCCGGATGGCCACCCTCTCCCCTGGTAGCCTGCGCTGGTACTGCTTTGGCGGCGGATGGCGAACGCCCAGGAACCCCGGAGGCGGCCCGGTGGCCGGCCTCTTTGCCCATGGATGATGCGCTGGTGGAGGTAGAGCAAGAGACGGTGGTGGTTGTACTTGTACCTGAGGAGTGTCACACAACAGTGATACAAAAATCAGCGGTATTCAAATGCAATTTGCAATGAAGGTGAAATGAATTTAAGCATCAAACTTCAAATCAGTAGACTCAATTATTCATTAGCTGAAGATCTCACCGTCTTGGGAATGAAGATATATGTAACCAAAATAAAGTGTGCAGTAGTAGCGGCAAAATGTGTAGGTAAGCAAGTTGTGGCTGAAGCAAAAAAGCATAAAGGAGGAACTGTAATTCATTTGAGAATTCAAACTTTGGGAGTACTGTTTATAAATTTAGTGCAATATAATCTTTCTATGTTACGTTTGTTTAATTGGAAAATATAGCTGCAGCGGAAAATATACAAGTTATACTACTATCATGTGAGCAAAAGCTATAACTGTCTTTCAGATTTGGCAATTTGACACTAAATAAATGATACTAACAGAGGATGAAGATGAAGCTGTGTCAAACTGTGTTTTTTCACGGCTACTGCTATTCAAGCAAGGGACGTATGTCACAGTGGTACTTAGAGATTAAACGAGAACATGAAACATGTATGCAAGATAAGAATGGAACTGACGCAAACCGAAAACAAAGAGTTTTCAGTTCCTCTAAAACAGCCGCAGAGCAATCTCATCTCATGCATTGACATGAAAATGCTAACGCAGACTGCAGAGAAGCTACTTAACCTTTTTTCTCCGAGGTGAGATTAACTGTCATGTCTAGAAGAATATGTCAGATGTAACCGGAGCTGCAAAAAGCTCAGCCAAAGGGGTCCTGAGACTTGGCACACACAAACAACACCAAATATACAAAAGCCCAAATGCAAAGCTGCACGCTTGAATCCGAGCATGACTTCAGAACGCCGACTCGCATTATTCAACAGGAAGGAGGAAGGAAGCGATGGATTGTGCCTCACCGGTGTGGGTGGGGGAGGCCGCGGCGGCTGGGCACTGCTGCCAGAGCCACGCAGCCTCTTCCTGAGCTCGATCAGGCGCTGGACGTCCTTCAAGAACTTATTCCTCAGCCCTTGGTCGGTGGAGCTCAAGCTGGACACCCCACTGTTCTCACCATCTTCGACTTTGATCGCAGCAGCGGTACCCGGGAACGGCGACGCCATGCTCGTCGATTGCTCGGTGCGCCGACGACCAATCAAGATTTCTCTCTGCAATCTGCAATCGGTGCGCCGACGACCAATCAAGATTTCTCTCTGCAATCTGAAGAAGAGTTCCGTTAGAAACAGCAAAATCATCTCGTGAAAAAAGGGAGAGATAACACCAAGGAAAAACACTGCTCTACTCACCGTGCAACTGGGCAAGAACTGTTTCTACAAATGAAAAAGGCAGGGGCAAGAACAAGAAAATCTTTTTTTTAAGAACAAGCAAATCCAACGTATGTTTATATACCATAGGGCTAAGTGAGGAGTGCCTTTGCCTTTATCGCGCGTTGGTTAACCTCACGCCTTCTACGCCGGGGGAGCTTAGCAGCAAGTCAGAGCGAATGTGTTGGGCCCAGCATGGGCTACCCACATCTCTGCTCAGCCGTTGGGCCTTAGTTGCCCAAATCAATCCCGTGTGTGTCCGTGGCCGTTTCAGCCCAACCTGACTTCCCTCCGTGATTTTTTTTATATATTTTTTTCTTTGATTTTCGAAAAATAAATGGACGAACCAAAAATTTCGAGAAATATACATCTGCCGCCAAACCCCATGTACCTGCCGCGTGGACGCATGGCAGATCTCTCGCCATGCCCCACGGCGTTAAGTCCCTACCGCCGTGGGTACGCCAGACCTAGTGCCACATGGCGGTAAGGCCATTTTATTTTTTTATTTTTCATTTTAAAACACTTTTAACCTTTTTAAAAACAACAAACTGATAAGTGTAAGCATAATCACAAGATCATATCATAATTAACGAGTAGATGCAAATAGTTTATACAAAATCATGGTAAAAGTACTACTACATCTAAATGCGCGGTGCCTCTTGCTAATGACTCTAGTGCCACCAGTGTGGTCCCGTCGTCGTCCGGGGTCAAGTGCCCTGACCACCCGCGGTCCGAACTGGTCGGGAGACGGTGTCGCCATGGCGGCTGCGATGAGCATCATCCGGTGTCGCTCACGGCCGGGCCGGTCGCTCCGCCGTGTTGTCGCCGAGTCCCAACCGGTGCTGTGTCAACTGTGGGCCAACCTCCTCGACCTATTGCGGGCATCCAGGTCGCGAGAATGTCGCCGTACCCCATCTCATCCTGTGGTCCTCGGTGGTCGCGTCAGTGGCGGTGAATGTAGGCGAGTGGACGAGGAAGGAATATCTGCCAGAAAGAAGGAAGGCGGTGCGAAACCTCTGGCGAAAGATCGGCGCTCTAGGTGCCGTCGTCTCCGGTGCCGAGGCCCGGTGTCGGAAAGAGCTCGCCTGCACGATTAGAATATAGTATAACCACAAACACACAATAATTAGTGCATTAGTTGAAAATAAGGTCCACCGAAAGTACTGCGGGAACAAACGGCCGCGTGAGTGTGCGGCCCCGCGCTGTGGTCGCGCGTGCCGTCGAGCCGAGAAGCCGCCGGCAAGGTGGAAGGCGCCTGCGGCCGCCGAGGCGGAGCTCGAGGACGACGCTGGGTGGCGCGGAAGGAGAGGAATCTCTACGGCCCGGCGTAGTTCACGACGGCGGAGTACTCGTGGCAAACATGGAGGATCTCAGTCGTCGTGCCACAGTGCCGGTGAGGCCCCGGGTAAAACATCGCTCCCTCGCGAACGCCTGCGAGCCGACGATCTCGGCAAGCACGTCGTGCTGCTCAGAAAATTAGAAACACATGTTATAATGAAAAGTCATATGAATGTAATATGTTTGCGATTATAGCTTACCGTAGTCGGTGGTCTGGTCTCGGCGCGCAGAACGTGGTGTCCGGCAGATCTGTCGTGGTCCGGACCGGTGGCGGTGGCGGGTAGCGCAGCGTCACGTCACCGCGTCCGCTGCCCCTGAGGTACCATCAAGGTACGCTACCCGCACCGCCTCGTGAAGGCGGTGCTCGGTGACGTTCTCCTCGTGGCGCCGCGGACGCCCACTCGCCCACGGCAGCTGCGGCTAGATGAAACATAAAATTATTGGCAATCGACTATTTGTAACGGAAAATAATTATAATCGACAAATGGTAGCTCACCCGTGGCGTCAGAGCCGGCAAACGTGGCGCCGGTATCGGCGCCTCGAAGAGGCCGAACTGCCTCATCACCCGGTGGACGGCGTACTCCTCGACGAGACGCCGAGGCGACCGTCGTCACGTCATCCAAGACGCTTGGTCTCGGAGCACAGGACGGAGAGCCCCTGTGGTGCGCGGCAACACCATGGCAGAGCGCGGCCCACCGGACTGGCATCGACCATCCCGGCCGATCCGACTCTACAAAGTCCTTTGTACGCTTCTTCCCCAACCCAAACATGCTGCAAAGAACATGAAAAGTTAATTGAATCGAACTAAAGAACTCATAACGCGAAGAAAACGATAAGGGAGGTCATTACCTTCCGGATGCACCACAGAGAACCCATGGTGGGGAGGTCCGCTAGGTCGGTGTCTTGAGGCGTGTGGTACTCAGAGGTCGGCCTAGGGCCGATAGATGTCGAACCGCTCGTGGATCCACATCTGCAGCAGGAGAGGGCACCCCAGGAGGATTCCCTCCTTACTCACCGCCTCGACCGCCAAACACAAACAGTAGATAGCTGCGAGCAGTAGCCCACCGGTGATCCGGGGCATCTGGTCGAGGGTGCGTCGGCGATCTTCCGAGCTGGGCGGGTACCTCGACACAGAGTCTCCCCGTGACTCGCAGCGGACCCACCCGAATAGCGCGGGTAGACTTCAAAAACACCGTCGGCGTCGGGTCGTCGGCCTCGTCCGCCATGTAGTCACCGCACACACAAGGTCCATCGTCACATTCGTTTAAAATGCATACAAACATTGAAAACAAAGTTAGAATCACGTCTGCCGGATCCAAGTTCGGTGGGCCCGTGGGTGTCGGCGAAGACGCGTCACGGCCGGCGCGATCATTCGAGGAACGTCACAACCGAGCAAGGAAGTCGCGTGCCACGTCGCGGGGATGTCGATCAATCGCCTCGCACGGCAGCGATCCTCCCAACATCGCGGCGTCCTCCAACATCACGGGGAAGTGGAACGTGTGTGTCTCTGGTCGCCACCGGTCCATGAACGCGGTGATCACGGGTGTCGTAATCAGCGTCAACCGCTCCGCCCGAGAACCTCAAACAGCCTGTCCCTCGACCAACCGCGCAAAATGGAGAAGTCTCCGCATGCGTACTGAAAAAACAAAATTAATTTACTTAACGCAATTACTATTGTAAAGAAACAGAAATAAATAATAATTATGAATTACGTACTTCGGAATCCACCGCTGGTGTATCGGCATCAACGCGTGGTCGTCCAACGAGCTGTTGCCTAACGCCCAAGAACGCGACACGACGAGGTCTCGTCGAACAACTCCATAATCGCAAAAAATAACATAATTTAATCAATTAGTTGAATTATACTAATTAAAACGAATTATGTGAATTTAAACCATTTTCTACTAATTTTATACCAATTTAATCTAATTATGTGAATTATAACCATTTTCTAGTAATTTTAAATGAATTAAAACGAATTATGTGAATTTAAACTATTTTCTAATTTTATATCAATTTAATCTAATTATGTGAATTATAACCATTCTCTAGGAATTTTAAATGAATTAAAACGAATTATGTGAATTTAAACTATTTTCTACAAATTTTATATCAATTTAATCTAATTATGTGAATTATAACCATTTCAAGAAATTATAAATGAATTACAACGAATTATGTAAATTTCAACTATTTTCTAGGAATTTTATATCAATTTAATCTAATTATGTGAATTATAACCATTTTCTAGAAGTTTAAAACCAATTTAAACGAATTATATTAATTATAATAATTTTTAATACTTTTATATTAATATAATCTAATTATTTAGATTATAACTATTTCTAAAATTTTTGAAATTTCTAAACTAAACTAAACTAAGTTAACTAAACTAACTAAACTAAACTAACTAAACTAAGTTAACAAAACTAACTAACTAAACTAACTACACTAACTAAACTAAACTAAATTTAGAAACATACCTCAGTCAAAAGTGCTCCGAAGGGTTGAAAGCCGAAGATTTAGAGCAGAGAGGGAGGGAGGGTTGGCGGCCGTCGCCCCTTTGTAGGTGACGTGCTGCACGGCCCAGATCCCTGCTGCCGACGCTGCCGTGTGGGGCACAGCTAGGGTTCCCGCCGTGTGGGTTTGACTAGATGTATATTTCTCGAAATTTTTGGTTCGTCCATTTATTTTTCGAAAATCAAAGAAAAAATATATAAAAAAAAATTCTCCTTCCGTAGACAGACAGACGTTCAAACCAGGCTCGAGCCCATATCAGGCTCGGTCGTGGGCCTCGTGCTCGGCTCCGACGAAGCGAAAAATTATATATATATATATATTTAATTATTTTGCAAATTATACGATCATCTCAAAATTTTGCAAATATGACCACGATCATGTGGTCCACGCGGTCGTGGGCCACGGCGGTTAGGCCTTCCGCCACGGGCCCGGCGTGAAAGTTGGCAACGGCGCTTGACATTGATTCGCCGTGGGCCACGGTGGCAGGACCTACCGCCGTGGGCCACGGCGTTAGATGCGACGGCGTGGCTCACGGCGGTCGTCGAGCCCTATAAGGACCGAAAATTTGTCCGAAATTGTCATAATTTGGAAAAAAAGAAAGAAAGGGTTGAGAGGGAAGGAGAAGAGAGGAGGGCAGGCACGGCTCTCACCGTCCTTCGCTTCATTGTAAGTATTTCGTTGATTTCAACTCTTTAGCACTGCTACTTAGATGTAATGAAATCGTAATTAGTATTGATTATTTATATTTTTTTTAATCTGTAGTATTAAATAGTTCATTTCCGTAGGGTTTAGTGTTTAGAAGGAGAAGAGAGTGAGGTGGAGGCGGCGAGCGAAGTTCGCTACTTCTTCGCTTCATTGCAGGTATTTTGCTGATTTCAACTCTTTTAGTATTTTTACTTAGATATAATTACTATTAATTATGTAGAGATTTCTGTAGTTATGGAATAGATTATAGATCCGTAGTTATAGATCTCTGGTTAAGGATTAGATTATACTACATGTTTGCCACTGATTAGACTAAATTACGTAACTTATTTACTGTTAGTTTAGATATTAGTCTTTTTGTTTGTTAGTCCCTAGATGTAGTATTTGATAGTAGTTATTGGTTTTTATTATGAATCAGACATGTCGGAGACAGTCACAGTCAAATTGTATTATGGAATTGGAGAAATTATATATCGTCCACAAGGAGTTGACTTGTCAAATTTTAGTTCAATTGAGCAAAATATTAAAAGAGCAGCCGAAAGAAGTTGGGAGGGTATAACCAAGTGGCTGGTCAAGTCATTTGCAGTAGATTTAGAGCACCAATGCATGTCGGTGATGGTACTCATCAATAGAAGTAAACATTTGTATTGGGAGCTCATTCCACTTGAAGGAACTCGACAATGGAGGAGTTATATCAGAAATGCATGCCGAGTTTGTTTGCTCGTCATTTTGTTTGTCCAAGTTTACCTGAAGGGTGGGTCTAGCAGTCAAGTACATGAGGAAGCTGAGGAAGAAGGGGAACAACAAGGTGATGATGAAGAGGAACACCAATATGACGATGAAGGTGATGAAGAAGGGGAACAACAAGTGGAAGAAGAAGGGGATTTTGAAAGTCATGAGTCATGTAGAGGTTTTGTTGTCACTGGTTTTGTTGATGAGGGAAAAAGAAACCCTAAGGTGATGAGACAGTATGAGAGAGAGTTAGAAACTGATGAACGTGCATTGGAAGAGGACTCTTCGATGATTATGATCAGATCTTGAAGGCGATGATGATGATCTCGAGGATCATGTGCCCCGGGATTGGCGAACTACGATTTCTCCCAGCTTAATCGTGGTGAGGATGTGCCCGAGTACACAGAGAATGAGGTTATAGTAGGCGCCATATACCCCACTACCGCACACGTGAAGGATGCAGTCAAGTGGTCCACCTTGACTTTGCATAGGGAGTTCGAGGGTGGTGAAAAGCTCTCGAGATATATGAGCGTCGTTGCAAGAAGGAGGATTGTTCTTTTCAGTGTATGCATATAAGGGAAGTGGGATTATTACTTAGAGGTTAAAGAAGTTGTGCCTCACGGTTGTACTCTTGATCGGATTGATGCAAAGCACGAAACATTTCAGATTTTGTTGCAAGCCACATGTACCCTACCATTGTGAAATGTACTTCATATGAGCGAAGGCCATTATCGTGCAATTCAGGAAAAATCGGGTACACCATCGACTGACAAAGCATACCAAGCAAAGAAAAGATATTGGAGCATAGGTGGGGTACTTACGAAGCCTCCTACCACAACTTGCCTAAGTTGCTGCACACAATAGTTCAGATGAATCCTGGCAGCTACTATAATATCAAGGCATATCCTTGTCGAGAAACCAGCAAGCTTGTGCTTCGGTCATTCTTGGTTTTGGGTGCATTGGAGGCTTTCAAAGCGTGTCGACCGGTCATTTGCATAGATGACACTTTTCTCACTGGTAAATACAAAGGAACAATCCTGACAGCTGTGCCTACTGATAGTAACAATCAATTGCTTTCTTTGGCCATTGCATTTGTGGAGGGGGAGAATGGTGATAGTTGGTACTGGTTTTCTTGAGAGGTTGAAGAACATGGTGGCATCATTGAGTTCTTCATGTATCGTACAATGCAATATTTCTACGAAAGGAGCAAGGCAGTGGATGAGGTTGTGAGGAAGACTCAAATGACATACGCACTGCGAGAATGACTCAGTATTTGGACACAAAGCAGAAAAAAGTACTTCTCCACTCGGTCACAGCGCAGCCTTTGTACCATTCCGCTGAAAATGAAATTATGTGGAGATATGAGGTTGAGTGCAAAGAGAAAATGCGCCTAGGCCCAGCGCGTGAAAAGACGCAACAAGTGTGTGACCTTGGCAACGAAATACTGAATGTTCATCTGGGAAGCCACAACTACTACACAAATCCTGCTCCCATGTGATCGCCGTATGTTATGAACTCAAAGATTTCAGCTACCGTAGGTACATACCATGGTACTACGACAAGCAAACTATTTGGAACATTTGGAACCGAACAATACAGGGCTATCTCGTGCAGGGTACTTTTACTGAGAACCCAAAAAAAATGTTGTGCACATACCAAATCCAGATCCTGAAATGTGTCAAGGTGTTGGAAGAAGGAAGAAGAAGAGGATTAGAAACAACATGGATGAAGTCAAGTTGGACCTCCGGAGTGATATGCTACAAGTGCCACAACACGGGCCCACACGTACAAGAGGTGCAAACAGAATTATGCTTGCAACGCACCTACCTACATGACCAATGTGGGCTCATCGGACCTTCAGATCATCCCAACCCCCATCGGGACGTGGGCGTGAGCGGGGACGTAGAGGCGTAAGTGATGGAGATTCAAATAATCATAGTTGCTTGTAATGTTAGGACATTTAATTATGGAATTTGTAATGTTCAAACTAATATTTCCGTAAGAACTTATGTATGGTATTGTATTTGGATAATTGAACTGCTATTTCGTGTCGCCTTAATTATGCTCATTCATTTTATAATTTTTTATGATTGTAATTTATAATTTTGTGTATGATTGTAATAATTGTTCTTATCATGTTTTGCAGGTTTGCAATGGTCTCCTCAGGTTCTGAGTTGGACTTGGAGTTCCTCACCGCGAGAAAGGACAAGGTCGAGGTGCCAAAGGGGACTAACACTCTTAGGTGCTTCTGCGGTGACAACTGCAAGCTTGTGAAGTGCAAGGTTCTCTGCAGCGTGCGGGATGAGGTTCTTCATGTGTGCGCAAACTATGCATGCGACCCGATCCGACCTTCGATCGCAACCTTAGAGCCAAAGTAAGGACTTTCTACACTTCTCGATTATTCATTTGTCATTTTTTTATTATTTGCTAACATGTCTTTGGAAAAAGACTCCACCTCCTCTTTGTGATTTCATGCAATGGCTAGATACCGAGCAGTCTGAGTTCGACAAGAGCTACGTCGAGGCAGCGGGCCGTGATGCAAGGGAGAGGTGGTTGCGCATGGTTGAGTGAGAAAAGAGAGAGGAAAAAGGAGGAGAAGGAAAATGCGCGTCGCCAGGAGATGAGAGAGCGTGAAGCGGCCCCGTCGGCGAGAGAGGAAGAGGGAGAGGCTCACGGCGAAGGAAGCTGGGCCTGATGCCATCAGGAAGGGGAAATACCCCCGTTGTACTCAGTAGACCTAGAGTATTAGTCGGACTGTATAAAATAATTCGGGATTTCGTGACATCGTGATGTAGGGTCCTCGGTTTGTATCCTTAAGAACTTTAATCGAACTGCATTAGAGTGTGTTTTCTCCGTTACGTTTGTTTCGTTAGAGTCACGGTCATATGCAGAGTCGTTGTGTTTCCTCCGAGTCACTAACGTGTTCTCCTCCCACGGATCGACCGCCCACAATGCGCCAAGACCTAGTACTAGGGTGTGTTTTCTCTGAGTCACTGCTTCGTTTCTCTTCCCACGGATCAAAGGGCCCACCACCCAGCCAGGCTCCTTCTTCTGCCTATATGTAGCACCATTTACTCAATTGCCTTCTTCTCACAGCATTCAACAATGACTTCCTGGAGTGGGGATGAGCACGGTTTCGGTCCTATGTTGTGGCATCGAATCTCGATTTCAGAGCCAATTTCCCATTGAAAGGCAAAAGTGACTTCAGATCGATGTGTGAAGTTAGAAGCCACGCACAAGCAAAGCGTGTCTGTGCGTGATGCAAGTGTACGATGGATGGAACAACTCCGGTCGTCGCTTCCGGCACTACCCACATGCATGGATAAGCAATGTTCACAAAATTGTTCATCATCTTTCTTTGGTTTGCTAATGTTTTGTTGCTTTTGCGACTCCACCCAAGCAGAACTACGGTTTCTCGCAATTGGTGGATCCACCAGCTATTCGCCCCTATCAAGAGTACATCGACTACCTCGAGAACATCGTCATCTTCAACCTGAAGAGGGAGCTGTCGGAGGCATTGGCTTCCCCTGATCGATCGTCCAAATGGCGGAGATGAATCTGCAAATGTTCGACCAAGACTTGTGAATGCCACAAGAAGAACAGCTCCCCTCCACCTTCACCACCTCCACACCCACGTGGGTACTACTACATGCTGTCGTAAGACTCCGGCGGGTCTTTACTCTCCGGGCAGTTCTCCTACGACTAGATTAAGTAAACCTGTTGTAATTAATTTTCTAAATTCTCTAAGGCATGTTATCAGTACGTAAGGCACTTTGTTAGTTTTTCGCGTCGTACATGCCATTGCAAGGTGTGTGTTGGACTTCTAAATATTTTAAAAACATACCGCGTGGTACGCGATTGGATTGCAACCGCCGTAGGCCACGGCGGTTGCATGTTCACTGCCTTCCGCCAAGGTGCACCAGCAAACACCGTCTCCGACCGCGCTGGCCTATCTGACGTTTGGCCTAACGCCGTCAGACGCTACTGTGAAATGCCGTCAAAATTTTAAAATAATCGTATAAATTTTACAAAATAATATATATATATATATAATTCCGAAGCGAGTCGGCGGCATCGACCGAGATACTCTCCGGTTCGTCCACAAAGTCCACGGAACTTTCTACCGACTTCGAGTCGGTTCCGTCCCACTCGGTTTTTATATTCCAAGGAATCCAACGGCCCTCCTCCGTTCGTCTTCCCCCAAAATCAGCTCTCTCGCCGCCGTCTCGTGCGAACCGGAGCAGCGCGGAGATGTCGTACCTTCTGCCGCACCTGCACTCCGGGTGGGCGGTGGACCAGGCCATCCTCGCCGAGGAGGAGCGTCTCGTCATCATCCGCTTCGGCCACGACTGGGACGAGACATGCATGCAGGTAACGATCCCTCTCCCTCGATCGCCTAACCCTAGCTTTTTTCTACCGATGCTTGATCCGTGAAATTCGCTAGCCTAGCGTCTAGTTGCTATCCCTGCCCCTGGATTTCTTTGGGGGTGAATCGTCGGCTTGGAAGTTGGTTGATGATGCGGGTGCGCGGTGTTCTTGAAGTTGGGGTTAGAATCTGTTGTCGAGACGATGTGGATTAGTTGACGTTTATAATACAGAAGGGGAAATAGCTTATCAAAATATGAAATTGTTATGTTCAGCTTTGTTATTAGTAGGAGATTTGTTTGTTTGTCTAAAATTGAAAGTTGGAACAGAAGTAAAACTGTAGGAGGGGTTTAGTTCACGTCTTCATGCTGTCTTTTAAAACGAAGTAAACCTTGTGGTGATTGGAAGTTTGATAAACTGAAATTCCACTTCACCCTAAGATTTGAAGTTCTAAACAAACTGCTTGAAAGAATTGAATTTAATTGGTACTTAGCCCGTGCACCTTTGGTCTCTGAAATTCTGTTGTGCAGTTGCTTTCTGCATTTTGTGCGAGTTTCGTCTTGTCTTCTGGAGCTATCCGCCAATTGGACGTAAACAGTGAATTGCGATGTTGAATGTGGCCTGCTTTGGCCAATAATTTGTAGATGGAATTGCTGATAGATTATACATGGGGCTTGGGATATTGTGTCATTTAAGCTGCTTATTAATGCCAACGAGAATTGTGAACTGCAGTGATTTTGCTGATCCAGATTCGAAGTTGCAAAGTCTGATTATGTCACAATTGAAGGTAATAGATATGTTCTGGGAATAGCACTTCTACTAAGCTAATTTCACTATGAGAACAAACTATTGCTAGTGGTTAGTTGTTACTGCTCTACCATCTTACTAGTTACTACTCGAAAACACTCCGTGGGTTGTTCTCCATTGCTACACCCTACAGTGTTGTATCTCAAGCCTTCCTAGTTCCTATTGTCAATTTGTCATAGAATATCTGGTCAGTTTGAATTAGAAGAAGTGGGAAGTGTAGGGCATTTTCTTTTTTCAGAAAATAGCAGATCTTTAATCTCTGGCTAGATTTGCGATTCTCTTCACATATTTAGAATCATACAAAAGTTATTAGGTCTTCTATTTGACCTTTTCTGTAATGTTTGGTTTCACTGTTCTCATGCTTTGATTCTTCGACAATTTGGCACTGCCATGTCCTGTTGGGACTTTTTATGTTAAGCATTTTTATCTTCCTTATCCAGGCATTTTTCTGACTTCTTTTATCTTATTTATGCTTAGATGGATGAAGTGCTGGCTGCAGTTGCAGAGACTGTAAAGAACTTTGCGGTTATCTACCTTGTTGACATCACGGAGGTTCCTGACTTCAACACGATGTACGAGCTTTATGATCCATCAACCGTGATGTTCTTCTTCCGGAACAGCACATCATGATTGACCTTGGAACAGGAAACAACAACAAGATCAACTGGGCCTTGAAGGACAAGCAGGAGTTCATCGACATTGTGGAGACTGTGTACAGGGGTGCCCGGAAGGGCCGGGGTCTGGTGATTGCTCCAAAGGACTACTCCACCAAGTACCGTTACTAAAAAGCCATTTGTGTTGGCTATTGTTGTGTAATTTCTGGCCTACCGTGTTGGGAAATTGCAACTCCACTTATGACCAACTTCAGGGTTCTGACTGTTGGTTAACTCCTTACATCTAATAAAATTGTAGTTGAGCTGATTGATGGAATGTTGAAACTCCTTGGAGTAGGAACGCATGTTTTGGTGTCCCGTGCACTCTCCTGCAAATCAATCCACCACACAAGTCACCGAAGTTAGAAATTTCAACGGTGACAAATGGCTAGAGAGATTTTATGCAATGATTGAACACCTAGGATTTTATTGAACTCTTATAAAACGCCTTTGTTCTTTTGGAATTTTACAGAGTTTCTCATACAAGGTCAAATTCTAAAAAAAAAATCACTTGCGCCTGCCTTTCTGTTCTACTCCGTAGTTCCTCTGACCCTATCTCCATCCAAACGTGCCTTTCTGTTCTACTCCGTAGTTCCTCTGACCCTATCTCCATCCAAACGTGCATTTCTATATTGTCCAACTTTTAGCGTTCTATTCGTTTGGATTATCATTTATCAATAATAATATTTTTCTCTCAAAACAAATCAACACCAGCTTTTATCAATAACAATATTTTTCTCTCAAAACAAATCAACACCAGTTTTGTAGACACAATGTTTAAATATAAAATTCAAATTTTAGATATGAATAGTATATTAATTATTTGAGCATAAAAATAATTGCAAATGAAACAATTTTAAACTACAAAGTTGTAGATCTCGTCAAAACCTACAACTATCATATAAATTTTATCTTCATTCGAGTTTATATGAAAAGGTTATGAATTTTTGAAGGGAGACTGCTCCTACCACTGTGATGCTACAGTAGCCCGACGGAGGCAACGATAGGAGCCCCTGCCACCGTTTTACAAGAAATTTGGATCCATATTATTAAAAGGTGCAAAGTTAGATTTATATCATTGCTATCTCACTTACATGAGAGGTTCATATGAGTCAATGACATGTGAGCTCAATAATATATATCTAACTTTGCAATCTTTCACTGGTATAATCTAATTTTCCTCTTTTAAATAGTGGTTGTAGGGTATTGTTGTTTTAAACGGCGGGAATGATATAGTTTTGAAAATTTCTATATCAACATATATTTTTGAAATTTGGAAAAAACATAAAATATAAAATTTCCTCCGCGCTTGAGAAAAACAAATCGTGTTGGTTATGTGATTGTGTCAACGCTGCTATCTTTGAGCCCACTTCCAGAATCCTCCGAACTTTTTCCCGAAGACAAAACGTTCCAGAAGAGCATCTTTCTTTAAAAAAAATCTAAAGAAAACGGGAAGAGAAATCCCAAAAGCGCAAAACCCCCGCACCCCCCATCCACGCGACTCGATCGATCGGGTCCCTTCTCCGCGGCGCACGTCTCCGGAGAGAGATGGTGGTGATCGAGCTGGAGCCCGAGCCCGAGGAGCCGACGCCCCCCTCGCCGCCGGTTCCCGGGGAGCAGGTAGGCACCGAGGCCACCGGGGAGGCGGCGGGCCCCTCGTCGCCGCCGGCGCCCGAGGAGCAGGCGGTGGCCGCTGCCGGCGGGGAGGCGACGAGGGCGGAGGAAGGGGAGGAGGAGGAGGAGGCCTTCGAGGATGCGCTCACCGACGAGCAGCTGCGGGAGGTAAGCCATGAGCGCCCGCGCCCCCAAATCCTATCCTTCCTCTTTCGTTTTGCAACCGATGTGCTCAAATCTGGAGTTCAGTTCCTATAGCAGCTTGAAATGGTCGTTCTAGTTGAACCGATTGCTTGATTCGTGCGATGACTTGAGGTAGCGGATTTGTCAATTGGTAGTCGGGTTGGTTACCATAGATTTGGTTGCGCCTGAACCCCTAAATCGCTGCCCCTATTTGTTGCAAACAGCTGGAAGATATGCTATGTTTAATTGTTTAGTACCCAGTGGCTGAACAGCTAGGATCTTTTGATCATGTATCTAAATTCTATTTTGGTAGGTCCTTTTGATTTCCTTGTCAATAATGCGCGTTGCCACCTTCTTTTGTATATGTTATTACGATGGTTAAACCTGCTGTCATGTTCAATGCTCAGAATTCAAGTGGCCTGTAGGCTTGTTTTGTGGTTTGGTTATACCATAGCTTATATGGGGGATACCAATTAGGATCTATTTGGTTATAAGTACAAACTGATTGCAATAAAGGGTAACTTATCTGCTAGAAAAGAATGCATTTGTGATATGCAAAACTGAGTTGACTGCACTTTACAGCTTGTTCTTAGAAAAGTATGCATATGCATGTGAGATATGGAAAACTGATATGACTGGCACGGTACAATTTGTTCTCGAATTTGCTTACCATACTACATTTATAACTATCCATTTGCAACATAACAACAACCCAAATCTTGTATGTGGCATATACAGAAGTTCAGCAAAACTAGTTGGGAGTAACTGACTGCACATGGTATAAATAGCGGGTTGATTCATTTTCATATTGGAACATATATAATGCTACTGCTTGGATCTGATTATATTGTTTAAGTTACTTGCATAGTTTGGGATCAGCATATTGTCAAGCATTGTACTGGAGAATGATTAACCTTTGTACTTGCTGCAGAAAGCTAGAAGCCAAGCAAATGATGCAAAAGCAGAAGGAAACAAACTTTTCAGTGCTGGACAATATCAGGAAGCATTGTCACAATATGAAATGGCTCTGCAAATTGCTGCGGAGCTGGAATCTGTTGAGGATATACGCTCGCGTGCCATTCAAATCGTGCTGTATGCTTCTTGAAAATGGTGAGATGTTTTACCTGGTTGGACTATAACTTTGATGGACGCCGATAAAGATTCATATTTGTGTGGCTTAATATTCCTTACTGTTGTGAAAGTTCAGTAGTGCCACTGTAGCTATGTATTCTCATGAAAATGGTGCCCTACTGTCACTACTGTTGTTCGGTTATCCTTTTAACTTTTATCAACCTACAACGATTTTTTTCATTACTTCCTATGTAAATTTTCTGAGAAACACTTAGAATATCCATATGCTGTTTGAACCTGCTAGAACAGAGCAGGTGTATATGGTGTCTAGCAGTTAAACCTTTGGTTGTTGCTGCTACCTTTACCAAAATCTTGTGGTTAATTAGTGTTTCAACTGTTTTGTACTCTTGACCTTAGTCCTTTATTTATTATACTTGGACCAGCACATGTTGAATAAAGTTTATTTTTTATCTCCTCACAATCATATCCCAGTGCTGACTCTTGTGTTACTAACTCGTGTTATTAGGGGAAACATGATGAGACAATTAAAGAATGCACAAAAGCACTTGAGCTCAATCCATCGTACTTGAAAGCCTTGCTCCGGAGGGCAGAAGCACATGAAAAGCTCGAGCACTATGACGAAGCTATTGCTGGTTAGAATCCCTTGTTTTTTTCTTAGAAAAAGGAATGACCTCCATAATGTGTTTGTGATATGTCAATTTCACATCATTGCTTTTCACATGAGCATGCATCATTTCAGTTCATTAGTTCTGATTGCTATCAATTCACTACTGTTCACAGATATGAAAAAGGTTGTTGAACTGGACCCTTCAAATCAACAAGCTAAGAGGTCACTGTTTCGGCTTGAACCCCTGGCAGCTGAGAAAAGAGAAAAGATGAAGGAAGAAATGATTGGTAATATGCTGCCTTTTTTTCTCAAGTATTTCAAATAGGATTTTCGGCGCTTATGATCTCATTGTGGAAAGTTGTAGACATCTTTTATCTTGTGAGGCTTGTTAGTTTTCAGGAGTTCATGCAAACCGAATCAGTATCTGCTTTCCAGAACAGTCATTGATGGAATCATTAGGATGTAGTATTTGCAAGGAAACATGCCAAATCTTTTATTGCTCGTACAACTTTCACTCAACCAAATGATTGCTTAGTGCTCTCCTTCCATTATCAGGATTTGTTCAGTTTATATTAATAATTTTGTTGTGCTGCTGTGTGCATAATGATCAAGGCGCGAACATGTTTCTTTAAGTGTACCATTTTCCTTGTTGCTACTTACTAATGGACTGATGTTCTCCGTTGCAGCAAAGTTGAAAGATCTGGGGAATTCTGTGCTGGGCCGCTTTGGAATGAGTGTTGACAATTTCAAAACTGTCCAAGATCCAAACACAGGCTCCTACTCCATTCAGTTCCAGAAGTAAGCACAAGGTGAAGAAACACAGGGGTGGATATGGCTGGGAGGCACATTTCGAGTTAAGGCACTCGTTGGACTCGTCATTGTAATTGTTCATCAAGGTGCTTCTTCGTCACAATCATACACTCCTACATGGTCCATGTTCATGGACATCACGAGGGACCCTGGAATAATCTGTTTGCGCTTGTTGCACATTAGAGATGTTTGAATTTCTCGAGTGCGAACTTGTATGATAATCATTTCGAACTTCTGGTATTTCCCTCCGGATGCAAAAGTCGCCTGGAACATGGAAGTTTTCTCCCGTTGTGAAGGGCTTCCCCCAAATTGAGCTTGTGAAGGGCTTCTTTTCTTTTCCCCGTATCGGAATAATGAATGCCTTCTCCGTCGAAAGTGCACCACGATTGACGATGACGAGCAGCAAGCGAATGTGACCCTCGGGCGGTGCCTCCGTCCGGACGCCGACGTTTTCGTCATCATGGGCGCGTGGCAGCAGCTGCACGACGACATTTTGTGGGTGCCGTCAGCTTGGTCATCAAACGAAACTTCGAGGCCAAGAAAAGCATGGCAGAGCAGAGGGTAGCCGTTCGTTCGCCGCGCCTGGCTCCCCGTCACGTCCAATCAAACAGCCCTGCCCGGGCAAACTTGCTTGCACGGTTGCACCCGTCCTCTCGCTCGTACGCCGTCAGCTGCTCATTGCTCAATGCAGCCCGCTCGCTAGCTGCTCGCCCGCACCACTGGTGCGCTACCACGGCACCAGCCTTTTGCTCCGCGTCGTGCTCGTGCACAGAAATGAGTTTTGCCTGCACGTCATGCTGGTGTTCTGCGTATCTTGGCTATCCGACGCTCGACGCATGGCCACGGAGCTTGCGCGCTGTGGAAGGGATCAGTCAGTGCACCAGTCTATCTCCGCAGCAAATGTTTATCTGGACCGTTCGTTCCTCCCAAATGCCCAAGTTTGCTCTACAGATGAACCCAAATACTCTGCTATCAACGGCGAGATGACCAGATTATTTACGCTAACTTGAACAGTACTCGTCGTACCTGCTCGTTCGAGGAGTCCACTGACCACAGGTGCCGGCGCAGGAGCCAGGACAGCAAACCCCCCCGAGGCCCCGAAAGAAGCAACAGGACTCGAAAAGCCGCGGGAATCCAGGCCCGAAGCCCCGAAGCGGGGTGCGCACTGCACCCCGTGCGGCCAGGCGGGCGGGCCGGCGCGGCGCCCGTCAAGACCCGCCCCGCGCGCTTTCCAACGTCCGCACCCGCCGCGCCGTCTGCCGTGCCCCTGCTGCATGCAGCAGACCGCCTCGCTCGACGCTCGAGCAGTGACAGGGTCGAGCCGCTGTCAAATCAAATCAATCACCGTCGAGATCACATACAGTATTCACATCAGACCATTCCTCCGGTGGTAGCTGCGCGCCTGCGCATTTTTAAGCCGCGCTTCCCGGTCGGGCCTCTGCGCTCCGGTGGACGCGACGAGATGGCGTCGGCGGCGGGGTGGGGGTGGATGGCGGAGGTGGCGGGCGAGGAGCTGGCCAAGCTGGAGGCGGCGCACCCGGGCCGCTTCGGCCCGCTCAAGGCCGAGCTCGAGCGCCTCGTCGCCAACCCCGGCCTGGACGCCGCCGCCTTCCCACTCGTCTCGCCGGCGCCGGCACAGCACGCTGACGCCGACGACACCACTCCTGCCTCGTCCCAGTCTGCTTCTCCCGCCGCGTTCGCCGTGTGCACTCAGGGTTCGTCGCCCACGCCATGCCATGCGCCTGCTTCATCGAGCAGTCAGTCGTCGTCACCCGCTCACCACGTCCGCCTGGTCCTGCCGGAACTTTTTTTTTTTTTGCAGAGTCCTCGACCCAGAAGAGGAAGCCGCCGGCCGGAGGCAGCGTGCGGGAGCGGGAGGAGGGGAAGCGGAGGCGGCGGACGTGCACGCCGCCGGGACCGGGAAGAGCGAAGGACAGGGCGGAGATGGCCATCGAGCGCGCCGAGCGGTGCCTGGAGAGGATCCGCGCCGTCAAGCGGGGCTTGCTCGCCGCTTGGATTCGCTGATAGGGAATGCGAAAGAGCGCGGGGGGAGAAGAAAAGTCAGGCGACGGGAAGGGAAGTCGAGTCACCTTCATCCCTCAAGACTCGATCGATCGATGGCTTTCTTTTGTTGTAAAAAATGTTCGCCTTTGCAGGGAAAGTGAGCGACATTTTGTTCATGGAAAAGTTGGTTCGTCTTGACGATTTGGCGACTCCTGATTAAGATGCGTGTCGATCGCAAATTAAGCTGAACCGCAAATATTAAAGAAACTTATACTCAAGCTGAACCGCAAATATTAAATGAACTAAATTTCTTTTTCTAAATGTAATATATTTAAGGACCGAGAGAGTATGACTCGAGGCTCATACCAATTTCTAACTGCAAGTGTTTGCTGGGGTAGCTATGCACTAAGCCGATCGACTCCCAATTCTTGTGATGCCAATTGGGACGGATTCAAATCGTTTCATCCAATTGGCATCAAGATGTTCAGGCGTTCAGCACCGAGATCTTCCTCTTGCAACCATGCCAGCATTGGTAAAATCGACATGTAACGCAGCAGGAAAGAAAATGAATTTGGGCAAACGTAAAATTTGGAATCCAGTAAGTTTTTCCCAGTAAACTTCGCAAACGAAAAATGGATCGGAAAAAAAGAACTGTTTAATACGGAGTAAACTGAAAGAAAAAAAATGAAATTATCACTTTGGGCCTCTGCGGATGGGGGCTGGGCCAGAAAATCAATCGTCTTGGCCCTCTTGAGCAGTTATTTGGGCCTAAGGGCCCCACGGGGAACACAATACATCCAAATGTTTTCGTATTCGCTGTAGCTAGACGACGACACAGTTGCGACCAACGCGTTGCTCCGACGGCCGCCGCAGCGGGCGGAAGCACTGACGAGCGCCAGCCGCCTCCCTCCCCCGACCCCCCTTCCCCTGGCAGCAATCCCCGAGGAGGAGTTGAGGAGAGTGTCTGGAAGGGGGGGAGTAAAAGATGGTCTGGGCGCTGATCCCCGTCGACACAGTGCGCGGTGCGCCGCCTCTCCTGCCGAAATACCTATCGCCTTCCGATTTCGCGGTGGTTTCTTTGTGAGTTTGGGTCCATCCATCGATGGATTGGTGAATGTTTGTTGTTGCGTTTCGCAGGGACGCAGAAGTATTACATCTTCGCCGCCGGGACGTACAAGGTCGGCCGCAAAGGTGCCTCCTTGGACCTTCCCTTTGCGTTTCTATTGCAGTTTTTTTAGTTTCAATTGGTGCGGCGATGAGCTAGGTAGGCTAGCACTTGGTGTCTGTATCGCGTTTCACTAAACGGAGATTAGATCATCAGGGGGGAAATTAAACAGAGATTAGGCATGATGTTTCGGCTCCTCCGATTAAAATGGCAATGTGAACAGGATAAGTTTTATGAATCTGTGTTTGCTATTTATTGAATCAGCAATGCAGAAGAACAAGCATCATGGTTTTATTAAAGTTTATCTTGCTTCAGTTCATGCTCGACCTAGTACACAGAACCATATATTGATTTTGGTGATTTTTCCACTACAGATTGTGATGTCATTGTTCAAGCTGACACATCTATATCCCGGGTCCATGCGGAGATTGCAATAGAAAAGATGGTTGCCTGGGATCCAAATTCCAGTGCACCTGCTAGTCCATCCTATGTTCGTGTAGTTGACCGATCCAAGTATGGCACATTTGTCAACAAAGTACATGGAACCCAGGGCAGTCGTCTACATAAAGATGAGGATGTGATGCTTACTGATGGGGACACTGTGACTTTTGGAACTGGGAGTGCGACATTCAAGTGAGCTCAAGTCAAAATATGCCATACATGTTCTCCCTTGACTTATTACATATTTTTTTGCTATGTAATATGTTGCTATGAATAAGAACACCTATCAATACATGATGTTAGCATAGGTTTTTTTTTTGTTAATCATATGTATCTTCGTGATCCTTTGCTGTGAAAGACTGAAAGTTGAATGCATCAGTTGTATTAATTTCTGTTTTTTTTTAAATCTACCTGACAGGTTGTCATTTGTTCCCATAGTGGCCTTTTTTCATGGTGGAAAGTCTGTGCGAATTGATCGATCATTGCATGCAGTCATGACATCTATTGGTTAGTGGTAATCAACACTTTCATTCTGTACTAGAAACATAGTTGGTTCATTAGCAAGCATATTAGGGTTATTTCTACAGTTGTTGACACATGATAACCTCTTGTTATTTTTGCATACTAATGATGGCCACCATTTTTCTTTTGTAAGGTGCATATGCTACTCGTAAGTGGAGCGATGAATGTACACATGTTCTTGCTCATGAATCATGTCCGTTGACGCCCAAGCTCCTTGATGCAGTTATTGGAAAGAAGCAGATTGTTCTGGGAGACTGGTTTAAGGTATTTGCTTTTCCCCTATGGCCATACTTCCTATATGCTCTAGTGAATTGTTATTGATTAGGCAACTAGCTGGCTGCACAGTAGTTGGTTAAAAGAATCATGGTCATACAGTCATACAGATGATCCTGAAGAGGTCATGGTTTTAATCCTTGAAGATTGACCTCCTAGTTAACTTGTGTTCCAATATAAGCCATTCTTATAGTGCATATCTCAAGCTTAATTTTGCACTATATATTTTTTAATCTGTTTCAGGCAATGGCTGAAAAGAACATACGCACAGAAATCCCTTCTTGTACACAGTAAGTTGTGGCAATCATTTGACGCTTGATAACATAGTTTGTGTGTATTCTTGCATCATGTTTTGCTTGCTCTATGACCATAGACAGTGAAGTGCTATTGGAACTTGTCCAGATACATCCCAAACTTGACTCTTGATGGGACAGTAATCAAGATGGTGGAGATCAACCTCATTCAGAATTGTCTAGCAGGCTACACTTTTATCCTGGGGCCATCAGATAAGGTGGTGTGCAGTTCCTTTTCTATTGAAAGAAAAAAAGATCATTATGCACTTTATTGTTGGCTAATTCAATTCATGTGCAGTATCAATTTGGTGAGAAACTCCATGGATTATTGGAATCAACTGGAGCAAAATATCTCCATATTGATGAATTTTGTCCAAACAGCCAGGTAAGTGCTGGTGAACCATTTTATAATTGTTGTCTTTACTCTTTAGAAAATGTGAGAGGTGTAAAATGTTTTCTCCAACAGGCTTGTCGCAAAATTGGCATTTTCCTGCTTGTCTATGCCAGTAGAATTTTGCATTAGTTATTCTGCTTCATCGCTACATTGTTTTTTGGTGCTAAAACCAATTTCTACCTTATTGTAACAGGACTCAGTAGCTGGAGATACTGATCAACAAATTCTTGTAGTTCCTGCAAGGTATCCTTTGGAATTCAGTAAGATACGTGTGCTACTTCCTTTGTCAAAGATCAGTGATGTTAAGCTATTTGCTGCCATGTTGTCTGGCCGCAAGCAACTTCTATTGAACCACCTGCTTGTAAGTACTAAAAGCACAAATTCATTGACTGCTTTTCTTTTTCTGTACCTTTAATCCAGCATCTTTGATGCCTTTGTCTGCATAATACCAAGCCTATAAATTCAATGTTCTCTTTATGCTATTTCTGACAGTCATTGTTACATCCTCAAATTCCGAATGAAACTATCGTGGAGGATTCTGATGTTGAAATGGAGACGGCAACTTCTAATCCTACTGGTGCCGCGAACAAGTCTCAAAATCACATTGATTATATCTCTGATGAAGGAACTCACAAATAAAACTGATGAAGCTGCTGTAACTGTCAGCGAACAAAGGCTAGCTTTGTTCAACCAAATGACCCACAGAAAGTTGAAGCTTCAAAACCTATGGAGGATGATGTTAAGGTCATAGAAAACAGCAATATATACATCCAAAGCTAGGGATGAGGATGTTCGTGTTATAAAAAAGGTGCCAAAGGATGAGAATTTGGACATCAGCAGGGATGGGGCTTGTGATGTCATATTTAGTCAGGATCTGGTTGTCAAAAGACTCCCTCGGCCAGGTCCTGCTGCAGCAACTGAAGTTGGAGGTGTTAACTTCAAACGCTTTAGGAAGGTATATCACATAAATGTAACATTTTCTCATGTGATTCTTTTTGTCAAACAACTGAATGTGGCATATTTTACTGTTGGACCTTCAACCTTTTACTTTAGAGGGAAACAGTGTCCGGAAACAGCTTCAAGGACCTTGTTTCATTTGCACGAGAACCATACAGGCAAGAGCTAGAAAGACTTACATTAAATTTAGAATGTAGGCATGAAAGACTTACATTAATGAGCTTCTTTCCCTTATGCAGAGAATCTGATTATGAAGTGGGCACAGTGACTGATTTCATGCGGAGGAGAAGCAGGAAACAAATGGAAGCCATTGCAGAGGACCTCTTCAACAACGCAAAGGTACCTGGCTATATACCTTATGCGCCTCCCTAAGCTTGTCATGTGCACAATTTAACCTCATGGTAACCATGGAATTTCAGTCAAAGAAACGGGCAGCTGCTGGCAGTTCGATTCAGACCCTACTTACCGGCTGCAGATGAGAGCCTGCAGGAGAAGATCACCAGGGTATGTACATATGCTCCACCTGACTCTTCATTCAGAGGCCTGGAGAGCTGCATGATCATTTGCAAACCGGATGACAGTCATCTTCGAAGCATCTTCGACACTCCACTTTCGCTGAAGTTTCCTGGAGGCGCGAGAAGCCCGTTTTGCTCCAGGGCCCCTTTTGACCATGATGGGAGAGGCCGGAGTAGTGTACTAAGCATAGGGAGGCTGTGATAGATATGAATTGTACCTTAGGTCACGGTCGCTGATCTAAGTTGGGAAGGCTGTTTGAAATGGATCGTGTTGTGGCTGACGGTAAGTTTCCTGCTGTGATTCTGGGTTTACATGGTGGACACGTTTAGCATAGTAGTCCAGAATTTACCAGTTCTAGTTTTTGTTTGATCACATCGAAGATTAACTTGAACTTTGGTTGAGTGTTGCGCGACTAGTCCACAAATAATGGCAAGGGGAACCTGCAGCCTTTTGCGCAGCTGGACTGTATTTCTCTTGCATCAGATAGCAAAACACGAAAGTGGCACAGCGTCACCATTGAAAATCTTGGACCATTACGAAAACTTCACAAAACTACAAACTATTTGCACACCACCCACCCGTCATCCAGACAAGCCCATGAAAGTTCAATGGACAACAACAAAAACAAAATTAACAAATGAGGTGCCACAAACATAACAGAAACTGCTGGCTCAAAAAAAAAAACAGAAACTGCCATACACATAGTATCCATTGTGTGACGGGAAAAAAATATACACTGCAAGTTCAAAAATGACTTCAAAATTACCCAACGCTTGTTCAAGACCAACTCAAAAGCACTTGATGTTTGATGCGGCAGGTTGGTTCACCAAATTATCCGTGACCCTGCAGCCTTTGCATACATGACAAAAGCAGCTATCATTTCCCTGAGCTTCTCTAATGCTACAAACTAAACCATCCATTCATCCCACAAGGTGGGGACAAGACACACATCCATAGCTCTCATGAACTTGGGCCAGGTGATGCTTGCCTCAGCTTGGATTGTAGCAGAAGACCCATCTCATCTGCTATGGCTTTTCGTGGCCACCTACACCGAAAGCATATAATGTTCATCACTAATAACAAATATCCAACTTTTAATATCAGCTACAAGCAATTCCTCGTGAGCTCATTATATAGCACACATCCATACAGAGCTTTGTGTTATAATTGTGTCTTGAGGACATACGATAAGTTCAGCGAATTGGGATCTAGTAGTTGCCATAAGATAAAAAGATGATTGTACCATAACTAGATAACTGATGCAGTGATAGGATCAGCGATCCTACCGCGGCTGCGCAGGGCGTAGGGGAAGGAGACGGGAGGCCGGGGCTTGATTCCCCGGCGGCGGACGGGAGCCGTGGTGGCGCAGGTGTGCTGGGCGGCGGCGTGAGGGAAACAGAGGAAGGCAGGGAGGCGTGCGTGAGGGGATGGCCCCTTGAGGCCAGGCAAAAGATAATTGCCTTGCTTACCAATCTGAGTGCAAGAGTTTGGCTTATAAAGCCTCCTAACAAATAGAGATGAAATCTCCTAACAAATCAAATCTAAATCTATTTCCTAACAGACCAAATCTGCTAGCTAGCTTATCTTCTTCCTCACGCCTAGCCACTGGTATTCTCCCTGCGCCTGTACGTCAGGAAGACCGGCCTAACATCTCTCCCGACCTGCTGAAACAGCTCGTCCTCGAGCTGGAAGTTGGGGTAACGTTCCTTGAACTGCTGGAGTGGCTCCCATGTGGCGTCGTCGGAAGACAATCCTTGCCATTTGATGTAGACATGCCAAGCCCCGCTGTGAATCTGGGCGCGCAGGGCTTGCTCCGGCGTAGGGATCAGTCGGCCATCCTCAATCGGCGGTAGGGGCGGCGTAGCAACCGGTGGATCCCCACGGAAGGGTTTAAGCAAGCCCACATGGAAGACATTGTGCAGGCGAGCTCCCTCGGGCAGCTTAAGGCGGTAGGCCACTTGACCAATGCGCTCGAGCACCTGGAACGGTCCAGCATAGCGAGGGCCGAGCTTCCCCTTGGGTCGAGGTTCCAGTGACTGTGTCGGGCGGTGAAGGAGCCGAAGCCACACCCAATCGCCTACCGCAAACTCCAACTCACGGTGGTGGTCGTCGTAGTAATGCTTGCCATGCTGTTGAGCCTGGAGGAGTCGCTCGCGATCATCGTCGAGGAATGCGTCGCGATCGCGTAGCAGTTCATCCACCGCCTCGGTCGCCGCAACCCCAGCCCTATGTGGCAGCAACGGCGGAGGCGGCCGACCGTACACCACCTCAAACGGCGTGGTGCGAAGTGCCGTGTGGAAGGAAGTATTGTAACAGTACTCCGCCCAAGAAAGCCAATCCACCTGTGAGCGCAGCGGTCCTCGTGGCACAATGAAGGTACATGGCGATCACCTTGTTGGCGACCGACCGTCCGTCCCGAGGGTGGAATGCCGTGCTCAATCGAAGCTTCACGCCAGCCATCTTGAAAAGATCCCATGGGCCGACGATGCGTCGAAGAAGACGCAGGCGTTGTGGCGGCCGTGTACGGATGGTGAGGCGATGAAGTGAGCATACTTGGAGAAGCGATCGACCACCGTGAGGATGACGGATTTGCCATGGACCTTAGGTAATCCCTCATAAAAAGTCCATCGAAATATACGCCCGCTGCGATGGGACATCCAATGGCGGAGGAGCTGCTGACGGGTCGGCGTCTTGTTCTTGTTGTGAGCGATGGCGAAGTCCTCGACAAGCTTCGTGCCGAGGATGTAAAATCACGCAACCGCTGCAGGGTTTTTCGTGTTCCTCATGGCGGCGGTGTGCGCTAGCACCAAGACCGTTGCAAGGTCGTGCTGCGGGGCGAATATACGCTTTGCCGTGGAGGAGGAAGCCGTCCTCGTGCGCCAAGGACGCGCCCCGAGAGCTGCGAAGAAGATGTCCCGCCTCGTCGGCGTCGTGCAGCCCGGATGTCGTCGAAAAACGACGGCCCGGAGATGGCACTCGTGGTCGCCCTCGGCCGGTGTCGAGTCACGGCGTGACAAGGCGCCGCGATGAGGTGGCGGGCGAAACTCCACCGTGAAGTCAACCGAACAACTTGCGATCCGGTGTTGGGGGCGATGGACCCGGGTCGAGAAGAAACTTGATTGTGATGATGCGGACGATGAAGCGGCCCCAAAGATCGCCTGATGACAGCTGCAGGATGAGCTCTCTTCGTGGCGGCCCGACGATGGCGGGCGCGACGGCCGGTGAAAGAAGGCTAGGGGCGGCACCTGGTGGAGCCGCGGCGCCAAAGTGCCGGCGTCGCGATCGGCGATGAGCGGTGGTCAAAATCCGGCATCCGGAGAATCGGGCCGGTGGAGAGGCGCTGCTGGAATGCCTCGATGCGCCTCGGACGTCAAACGAATGCCTCGCAGCGATGCGTCGAGGCGGCGATGATCGTCGCGGATGAATTTCCGGTAGTAGCAGCTGGCCGAGAAATCTCGACGCCCGCGGAGCGAGGCTCGAGCCAGACTCGCGGCCACCTTGTCGTCCATGGCGACCCCATCCGCGAGATGACGTGGCGAGTAGGCGGCCACGCCGCCAAAGGAACACTTGGGCGCTTGGTGGGGCCGTTGGCGCCAAAAGAAAGGCGAGGCGTCGTCTTGCAAGTGCTCGACGCGATGAGCGAATAAATCAAGATATCATCAAAAATACCGGCCGAACCGTCGAAGGAAGTCTGGGACGTCGTTCATGAGGGCTGGAATGTCAGGAGCATTGGAGGCGAATGGCATGAGAAGTGGCGTGATGTGATGTGCGGAAAGCAATCTTCTATATCACCGGGTATCCGGGACTTGGTGATAGCGACCGCAAGTCGACTTGGTGAAGAACTTAGGCGCCATGGAGTTCATCGAGGAGCTCGTCCACCGGGATTGGAATTTGTCCTTCGAGGTCTTGTCATACATAGTTGATGCGAAACGCCAGTGTCGCCCTTTCCGAACTAGCGGTGCGCAGAATGGCGATGTGCTTGGCCGGATGATGCCTTTAGTTCAAGATGGCGGCGCATTGCCTCAATTCGTCCTTCGGTGGGTAGCGATACGGCGGATGACCCTTTCTTGTCGGTGGTCCGTGGCGGCGCCGGGGTAGGCAACGTGGCTCGGCGAAGAGTCGTCAGCTCCGGAGGAGGACATCCCGGTGGCGTCGCTCGCCGCCGGCGCTGACGGCGCTGAGATGTCGTCGAGGGAACCAAGCCCTTCCGAAGACCCGGTCGCGCCCGTAACGCCATGCATGAGTCCTCAAAGTCCCATAGAATGGGACCCAAGGCGCGCAGATATTCCACGCCGAGGACGATGTCGAAGCCGCTCAAGTTGATGCCGAAACAGGAGATGTTGAAGTCCTCGCCCAATGCGCGACGTTCGAAGCGACCCTTCACGGTGGAACGTTCCTCGCTGGCCCGGTGGACACCGAGGTTAGTGTTGGTGAGACCCAGGACGATGACCGTAGCATTGATGAAGTTGTGCGTCGAGCGCGTCGAGGAGGCTAAGCCGGTGACCATGGATGTGTACATAGGCGCATGGTGTCGGCGGTGCGGATGCCGCGATGGCGTTGAGAGATGGTGGTCGTATGCCTTATTCATCCGAACGGAGCACTCCGATCATGGAGTTGAGTGTACCGTCGAGGCACCACCGCCATCTTCGCGGCGCCCTCGATCACGCCTCATGGGCCTCATCCTCTAGGTAGTCCGTGACCTCCAGTAGAAGAGGCGTTGACATTGGTAGCCACGACGACGGCTCGTCGCGGTTGAAGCACACCAGGCGCGTGCTCCACCATCTCCGCGAGTCGGTACGGAATGCTCGTGGTGCGGCGGTATTGTTGTTCCATCCCGACGGGTGGCGCCGGCGATGCGTGGCCGGCGTGGGACGGGCGCGTGGAAGTCTTGGCGGCGCCAGCGGGGCCGGGGCGGCGCGGTGGCGCGGCGCGTCTTGCGCCGGCATGGAGGCGGCGCCGTGGCGCGGGCAGAGCATTGCCGTCCCGAAGATCCGGGGCTCGCGGCTCGGCGTCGACGCGGATGTGGTCAGGGAGCCCTCCCACAAACAAGTCGGCCTTCTGCGCGGCTGTGAGCTGTGGCGTGTGGCACACCAATGTGTTGAAGCGTTCCTGATAATCCTCGGTGCAGGCCGGGAGAAGGCGGTGCGCGAGCTCGGCCGGTTGGTGCGAATGGCCCAAAGCGGTGTGGCGAGAGGTCCTGAACCGATCCCGTGAAGGACCCTTCATCTTGCTCCGTGCGCGCGATTACCACGTTTGGGGTGCCACGGAGGTGGTAGGAAGGCGAGCGACGCGATCAGGCGAGGCGGTCGTTGGCGAAAGAACTCGCGACCGAGTGAGCCAATGGAGGGGATCCTCCTTGCCCGCATAAGACGGAACTCCACGTCGAGGGCGACCCCGGCGATGTAGGACCGGCACCGTCTGGATATCGGATATCGGTGGCGGAACGTCGGCGTCGGTGGAGCGTCAAGCTTGGAATCGGCGAGGCGGTGGGAAAATTGATGCGGTGGATCGGCAGGGCCGGCAGGCGGTGGTGGACACGGCGGTGTCGTGGATGGGGGCGCGTGGGCGGAAGGGCGAGCCTGGATGAAGTGGTCGGCCATCTTGTCGGCGCCCGGCGGCCCCAAGGATAGGCGTGCGTGGTGGGCGAAGAGGGCGCTTTCTTTGGGTCTCGAGGAGGCGACACGAGTCCGTGGCATCAGCGGGGCGAAGTTGCTTCCTTCGTCGAGATGTCGTTCAAGGCCGGCGGTAGCGTCGCCCGGCGTGGCGTCTGCGAGTCCTTGTCGTCCCGGCATCGCGATGCAGTTGATAGGATCGGCGATCCTCTGCGACTCTTAGGAGGCAGGCGGGGCTTGATTCCCGGCGGGCAGGAGCCGTGGTGGCGCAGGGTGTCTTTGGGCGGCGGCGTGAGGAAGCAGAGGAAGGCGGAGGCGTGCGTGAGGATGGCCCCTTGAGGCCAGGCAAAAGATAATTGCCTTGCTTACCAATCTGAGTGCAAGAGTTTGGCTTATAAAGCCTCCTAACAAATAGAGATGAAATCTCCTAACAAATCAAATCTAAATCTATTTCCTAACAGACCAAATCTGCTAGCTAGCTTATCTTCTTCCTCACGCCTAGCCACTGGTATTCTCCCTCGCCTGTCGTCATGAAGACCGGCCTAACATGCAGCTATTGTTTCAGAAAACAATCCTGTTATAGTTTGTTTCTTTCCTCTGTCAAAAAGTTCTCTTAGCAAGACACAAGAACCATACTCCAGAAACTAGTTAAGTTCTCCCTCACAAAGTTCTTATAAAAATGCACAGCATAGCGGTGCCTAAAAATGTGGCTTAGGGTAATAGCAGAAGCGCCATCAACATCAAATTGCACCAACTTCAAGTTTATATGCATTTTTGAATTATAATTGAATATGTTCCATGCATTATGATTCATAGTTGACAAAGCACCTACTTGTAACATATGTATACTGAAGTATATTTTGAACACATAAAAATGATGCAAAAAAGTGGCAAAACAAAATTCTCACAGGTAGTGCCATATGGACACGTTGGAAGTTACAAGATGAAATAGAAAGACCAGCAGCTTTAGCACTGAAATTCCAACCAGCTATATCAAACTTGGTGACAGAACTGGTTTACATACTATGGGTATGTCAAGAAAAGTCACAGCAAACATCTGAGGATATAGAACATTTGCAAGGAGCTAGAAAAATTAAGAACCAAAACTTACTCAGAATCTCATGCAAAAATCATTTTATACCAAAGAAATTAGAACATCTTCTTGTGGGTGTCAATATAATTAGTATTCTTTATTCGTAACCAAAAAAAAGTAACCCATGCAGTGAACACAAAAAGCATTTGCTCCTCCAGGTGGGAAGAAATAGCAACATAGACAAGAGCAGAACAGTCCAGCAAGAACATACTACATACCTCAAGCAGTTCATCAAAATTTGACTTTAATAAATTAATTTTCCTTTCACAGTATTCTTTCCCTTGATCCATAGTTTTCTGCACAGCAAACAAATGGAGCACTAGAGGTTTTAGTACACATACTGTTTAACTAGGGTAATGCATCACTTTAGTTGGTTGAAATAGGTTAAAAATATATGACCTACAAGCATGCATTGCATATTTATGCTCGAGCAGATTGAAACAGTTCTTCCACTAGTAAGACAAAAAAACTGAATCATGAGACATCACTGGATGCCTACTAGGCTAGTAATTGTATTTTCCCCATCAGAAAGGTTGAGAAATGTATTGTGCTACACAGCTTTTAATCTTTTACTTATGCAATTATCAATTTTCAGAATCAACATGATGATGTGATGCCAATCAATGGTCATCGTGGATATGGATATCTGAAATTCTGAATGCCACCTGTGTTGAACCCAAAAACATTTTGTACAATCGAAGAAGCTTTAGTTGTTCAAATCAGTATAATGTCCCTAGATAACTTTACTGAAGTATAAAGCACATGCTAGTTGCTAGCAGGCTGAACTGATCTATCAAACAATTGCAACAGGCGAGGTTACCTCAATGAAGTAACCAGTGCCAACGTCGACGAGGACCTTCTCGGCGTCGTCGAGCGAGCCGGGCACGTAGAGGGACGCCGTGAGCGGCACAAGCATCTTCTTCCCTGCACGCCCACCGCCGAAAGGGTTAGCCATCAATCAGCGCTGGAAGGGCAAGGAAAACTGAGCGCACGACGCAGGAAACGGATTGGAGGAGAGGAGCGAACCGTGGGGTCGGAGCGATAGGTCCGCAGCGCGGCGGAGGCGTTCTCCAGGCGGTTGCTGGCGGTGCGGATCTTGTTGAGGCTGTCCTGGAGGAGGTTGACCTCCAGATCCGTCTGCTCCTTGAGCCCCTTGAGCTGCTCCACGCTCAGCTTGTCCAGTTCGATCCGAACCGGGTTCGCCATGGCTCCGGCCTTGCTAGTTAGGCTAGTCACGGCGCCGGCGGCGTCAGGGAGGACAGGCGGCGGCTGTAAAGGCCGGGGAGGAGTGACGAAGGGACGCGGGCGGCGGGCAGTCCACTCCGTAGTAGTCCAGGGGTGGGTGAAAGCCAGGAAATAATGATAAATAAAGTGTAAACCGAGTCGTAATCGCGATAGCCCCTATAGCTCAGTGGTAGAGCGTCAGTCTTGTAAACTGAAGGTCTGTAGTTCGATCCTGCATGGGGGCATAATCTTTTTCATTATTTTTTATAACTTTTAAATTTCCAGTATCAACTGTTTATACCATTTCATTGTTTTGTTTTATGCGAAACTTTAGATCCCCTTTTCGTTTTTCTACAACTTTTAAATTTCCCATTATCAACTGTTATACCATTTCATCGTTTTGTTTTTATGCAAAACTTTAGATTCCCTTTTCGTTTTTCTACAACTTTTAAATTTTCCATTATCAACTGTTATACCATTTCATTACTTTATTTTTCTACAACGTTTAAAACCTAAAACCAGTTCATCTTTTTGTTGTTCTGCAAAACTTTTAGATTCCCTTTTCAAATGGCATTTCATTATTTTGCTTTTCTACAACTTTTAAGCCAAACTTACTTCTAGATCATTGGGCGTTTTGTTTTCTCTCTCTCCTTTTTTAAATTTTTTTCCATTTTCTCTGGACACAAACTTATTTTTTAATAAAAACTTCCTAAGTTTTTTGTTTTTTCTTCCCCTTTCTCTATACACACAATCTTTTTACACAAACTTTATTTTATTTTATTTTTCATGTTGAAAACTTCCTAGCTACTCGCACATTTTTACACCTTAATTGCCATTATATTGTTTCTCTTCCTCCAGACACACATTTAGATCTCTATTTTTTTCCATTTTGTATCTGGAGTCATTATAGTTTTATTTCATTATGTTGTTTCTCTTTCCTCCTTGCACATTTTTACTCCTTAATTGCCATACCTAAGAGCTCTATTTTTGTGGTGATGAATTGATGGTGCTGAGAGTAATATGATGCTGGTCTTTATTCTTGCCTAATTAGACCTTGGTTCTCACATACTCCATTCGTTCCAAAATGTAAGTTGTTTTGACTTTTGAAGATTCATATATATTATTATGCACCTAGACATCCACTATATCTAGATGCATAATAATATATGTGAATCTAGAAAGACTAAAGCGACCTACAAGTTGGAACGGAGGGAGTACCACCAATAATCTATACTCCATACGTTCCACAAATTTTTTTACACAAACTTTATTGAATATAAGTCGTTTTGGCTTTCGAAGATTCGTAGATATTATTATGCACATAGACATACATTATATCTAGATGCATAATAATATATGTGAATCTAGAGAAATTAAAAAGACCTACAAGTTCAAACGGAGGGACTACCATTGAATAATCTATACTCCATCCATTCCACATTATATCGTTTTGTCTTTCTGAAATATTATTATGTATCGAGACATAAGGTCTATCTAAATGAAATGACTTATAATTTAGGACAGAGGCGGATCTAGCCAAGAGCTTGACCACTGAAGGAGGGAGTACATTATTTTACTTTTTTCATCCGTGTCTTAGTATTTCATTAAGATGAAAAGAAAAATTACAACCTAGTGCACCGTCATCGACAATGATGACGTGGCGAAGAGTTTAAGGGGCTAAGTTACATCCGGAAGCCTCTCGCGACCAGCAGTACATTGTTTTACTTGTATTTCTGGTGGGAAGTTATCATCATGCCTCATCTATTCTGTTCGAAATTCATGCAGTTCAAGTTCAAGTTCGCAACTTGGAGTTTTGATTCCTGTATAATAAACCAACGTTGACACGAATTATACGGTGTTATCATTTTGTCGATGAAGATTCACGAAGAAAGATCTAACAGTTTTTTTTGACACGAATTATACGTAGCAGTTACTACGATCTGCACCTGAACAAGTGGCGGTTTCGGTCCAAACTGCGACTTCCGTGTTCGCACCGAAGAGAAATACCGCGACCGGGCGGTGATCCTATCCGATCTCACCAAACCAACGACACCGTGTCCTCCTCCCGTGCTCCGACGCTTCCGTTTCGCGAATAAATAAATCCGGAGGAAATCGCTCCCCACAAAACACCAGCACTGAAAATCGATGACCTAAATTCCATAAAGAGAGAGAGGAACAGAGAAATCCCAATCCGCGCCGCCGCCGAGATCGCCGGGCGCCGCCATGTCCACTCCAGCCGCCGCCTACTTCGCCGCCGCCGCGCGCAAGCAGTACTTCTGCTACCAATGCAACCGCACCGTCCTCATCCCGGCCTCCGCCGCCGCCGCCGGGGAGCTCTCCTGCCCCGACTGCCGCGGCGACTTCCTCGAGGAGGTCACCGTCCCGGCCCCCACTTTCATCCCGCTCCCGTTCCCCTTAGCCTCCACCACGATCCCCACCGCCGGCACCGCCCCCGCCCCCGGTTCGGTCCAAGCCCCAGCCGCCGGCTCCGGCGGGTCCCCTTCCCTCTCGTCCTCGTCCTCATCCGCCGCGACCTCCCCATCCAGGCACAACGACATCTCCTCCATCCTCAACACCTTCCTCGGACTCCACGAACCACCCATCAGGGCCGGCGGGGGCGGCAGCATGCGCTCGGCCGCCGGTACGGCGACCCCTGAGAACGAGCCTGAGCCCTTCGACCCGTTCTTCTTCTTCTAGAATTACCTCCACAGCCTCATGGATGGAGGTGCTAACATTCAGGTGCTACTCGACGACGTGAGCGTCAGCCTGGGCCCCGGACTTGGCCTCGGCCGCGTCGGCGGGGCAAGCTTCGGGACTACTTCGTCGGCCCGGGCCTCGAGCAACTCATCGAGCAGCTCGCCGAGAACGACCCCAACCGCTACGGCACACCGCCGGCTGCCAAGTCGGCCCTTTCCTCACTCCCTGATGTCGTCGTGACAGACGCCATGGTCGCTGCGGCGGAGGGTGCCGAGTGCGCTGTCTGCAAGGAGGATTTCTCACCTGGGAGGTCGCCAAGCAGATGCCCTGCAAGCACATCTACCACAACGACTGCATCGTGCCCTGGCTGGAGCTTCACAACTCTTGCCCCATCTGTCGCTTTGAGCTGCCCACTGATGATCCTGATTATGAGGGGCGGAAGGTCTCTAATCCACAGCCGCCTGTTGGTATTGCTGCTGCAGCAGCTCCGTCTGGGAGCTCTACTTCTGCTGATGGAAGGATGGAGGAGGGAGGAGAATGCCAGGGTGGTTGAGAGGAGGTTCAATGTGTCTCTTCCATGGCCATTCAGTGGATTGGGAGGGCAGGCATCACAGCAGGATGGAAACAATGGAGGCAGTGGCAGCAACTCTCAGGGCAGTGGCTCGCAAGGTGGAGGCGCACCCAGCAGCAAAAATTGAGCACATATCAACCTGGAGGTATCTGCGTAGTAAAACACTGCTACCGTTACTGGCTTATATTTTTCCGAAGTAGATTATAATGTAATTGTTTGGAACTATCTATTCTGTTATCTAAGTTCAATTTATGAGTTTTGACTGTGTTTTCTTCTTAACCATAATGGAAGGAAGGAATCACCTAAATTTAGTGAAAATGTGGTCAAACACTAAACATTGATAAAACAGGAAAAGCTGGAGAAGCAGTAGTTTAGTTAATTATTCATATCCAATTTAGGTGTACTTTTGATGTAGTGAATGTTACATTCCAATGTCATACAGAAACAGTGGCCTATGCTTGTTCACTTTTCAGCCTCGCAATAAGTCCAATGTCATACAGAAACAGTGTACTATGCTTATTGTTTATTCAGACTCACAATAAGTTTTCTTAAAAGAAAATAAGAACTTGATGCTGGGATTATGTTTACAGAGAGAAAGGTGAGTTTCCACCTGTAAAGGTTATTGGTTCACTCAAAACCCTTCATGAGAAATTCCTGATTCCTATTGTATAGGTAGTGGTGGAACAGTGGATGGTAGTACTCTGACCTTAAATGCTCTAACTGCCTTGGAGATCAAATGTGTTGGTTAAGTTCTTCGGTTTTATGATCCTGATCCTACAGTTAATTCATATTAAATGGAACTTTGTCCTAGATTTTTGCCTGATGAACTTCCATTGTTTAAACACATGATTAGGGATCAATTCTTTATTTGAAAGCAGAGGAAACTTCAGGATTCTAACAAGTAACAAGCTTCTGCTTCCAAGCCTCGTGTAAACCAAGTTACATTGATATGTGATGTCTCTACCTATAAGAAACTTCTGTAGGAATAATTTCTTCCTGTAGAAAGGCCCTCTTTTTTAATAGGAAAAACCTTTTGATTATACACAATATAACTTCAGATGGTATATCTAGCACAACTGTAGGGATCAGTTGTTCTGTTAGAAAGATACGGTTTACGGACTGAAAAGCTTGTCATCACATGGTTGCATATTCTCAATTGGCTACCTTTAACTTCTAGATCAAAATATCTCTACTACAGTAAGTGATGGTTCATAGTTTCAGCATGCTCTTCTGGTAATCATATCTCTATAGCTAATTTCCCATTTTCCTAGTTATCAGCCATCCTGTGGAACTTTATATATTCTACTTCCAACTTTTTCCTTCTATCTCTTAGTATGATTTCTGGAATGTTTTGAGATGCAAGTGTTTCTAGCATTTTAGAAGACTAGATTTCTTATAAAAGGGCATCTAGAAGACTAGGAGAAACAAAGCTAGCATGTGAAAAATGCTCTCCTTTCTGCAGAAAGGGTAATTGAATAATCAAATAAGTTTTTGCAGCATACAGATGTCTTTACTTTAGATCTTTCAACATGGTGTCCATGTATTCTATCAATTATGGCGACTATAAATAATCATTCATTTTGGTTTACTTGTTGCATAATTAGTCAATTGCCTACACAATAATATGTAGGTATGGTGTCTTGGATTGTTTATAAGGGCCCTCAGCTGTCCATCCTTTTTTTGTCCTTCCTCAACCTTGTAGCAAATGTCAGTCTAATGACATTGGATTGGATTATCGGTGCATTCAACACAAACATTCATACACTGGTTTTCTAATTAAATTATGGGGTGGTTCTAGTTTGTTTCTATTGGTTAATTTGTTTTATGGTTTTTACGGCCTGATTGGTTGATTAAAAATAAATTCAATCAGCAGAACCATTTACTTAGCTTGGAGTAGCTTTGTTCAGTATTTCCCTCTTTCTGCATTTTGTTAATCACTTAACCACCTTGCACACATTCAGTCAATCAAGGTCACTGGATTTTTCTTCTTCTTTTCATTGTTTGATGTATGAAGTGTATATGTAATGAAAACACAGTTATAGTCACAACATCTGTAACACTAGATGATAAGATCTGTCTTTTGACAATGAAGCTCATAATTTTCTTAGGCATGTTATATTTTAAAATAGGAACTGTGGAGAGTCCTGTATTTCTAGAGGGCATTGACGTGGACATACAAAAAGTCAACTTCTGCAAATGGGACACTTCTGCTAGAATAGACATTGTTTAAAGATTAAAGAACCATTTGCTCTAATGAAGTTTCTAAACTGTCTCGGGAACATGCTAGATCTTTCTGTGCATAAGATTGTACTCTTTCCATGCTTCATTTTCAATCAATGTTAGCTTCAATCTGTTGATCTTTTTCCCTTTCAAGCAACACCTTCATTTGCTTTAGTGCAATTACTTGTGTTGCCTTGGTAACACCTCAACAGTTTTGTGGTTTCTTTATTTTCCAAACACCTGCTTTTGTGCTTTCAAGCGCTGACCGATGATCTTTTTTACCCTGCTTGCAGGTTCACCTCTTGGCGATCCGTCCAAAACCCTTCAGTATTTATGTGCCGCCGGTGACTATACCCTGGAGACATGAAGAAGCAAAGGAATTCTAGCTGTACCGTCGGTGTTAAATTAAGTCATGTACACAAGGCGCGAAAAACTGCACCCTCCCCGCAGCAGAATCAGCGCGTCGAGAGAGTTGGAGACTTTTTATGTGCAGATTTGTCGATTGGTCCTGCTGCTTCATTAAACAAACGGTGTATACTAAATCCATCTCAACGCGTCGGCGTGTGTGGGTGGGAACGCCAGGCGCGCGCGCTGTGCCTGCTCGTTCTCCATGCGTGGTTGCGGAGCTGCAGGCGCCGGCACCCACTGCATCTGCCATTCCGCATGGCCGGCCATGCTGTGGAGTGGTTGGCTCCTTGCCTTCCTTTTTGTGGTTTGGTTCGTAGGACTAGCATTTTAGAAGTCTAGAACGAACGTGTTGCGCCTGCCCATGATTGCCTTTGCCTGT
Organism: Cenchrus purpureus; assembly: GCA_022644695.1. Lineage (NCBI taxonomy): Eukaryota > Viridiplantae > Streptophyta > Magnoliopsida > Poales > Poaceae > Cenchrus > Cenchrus purpureus. Next base: position 78,243,651 of record CP053462.1, read on the forward strand.
GCGCAGCGAAGCACGTGCATAACTTCTTGTACGCACAAATCAGCCTTCCAGCGCACCCGGCACCGGCAAGGGCGGCAGGCCTGGTGGAGTGGTGGTGGACTGGTGGTGGGTGCGGAACTGGGATGCGAACCCGAGCTCACCATCGACTCGCGCCGATCGCCTGTCGCGTACAACACCGCGCCGCGTCGGCGTCCAACCACCTGCGCACCAGCCACACACACACACAGCGAGGGCCGCCGCCGCTGCGAAATAGCGCGCGCCGCGAGGGGCTGGTCGCATGCGCGAGCGTGCGAATCGGATCGCGTCCCGCCATCTTAGCCATTTCCTCCCCGTCTCGTCCGCATTTCCGACCGCTCCTGCCTGTTGCGGCGAGATTGAGGAAACAACCAGTCTCGTCGTCGTCGTCGTCGCCGCGGTAGCCGAGCGGTGCCCGAGAGTTCCAAGTCCTCCAGGTGAGCTATCCCACTCACCACCCTACCCACCGCCGAGGTTGCTCGAAGCCAGTGGTTTCCACACACACACCGTGTTGAGATCGGTTAATCAATTGCTTCAGTAGGGAGCATTTGCATCCCTATGTGCGGCCATGTCATGCTTTCCTTTCAGACCACAAATGCAACCGATCGATCTGCCTGTATAATAAGATGGTTCTTAACTGTTTTTTTTACAATCTCTCCAAGCCTGGTATCAGCAGCAACACCCATATTATGACTGGGGCCCACGGGCAGACGAATCGAAGAACGTTTCGGTCGGTTCTTCTCCTTCGACGAGGATTCTGAAAGGTATCGCAGTCCCAGCAGGGTTGAACTGGGAGCTGCTGTACTGTTGGTTCTGTTTTTCTGTTTCGCTTCATCATTACCTGCTGCTCGGCTGGTAATTTCTGTAAAGTGACCGTTTACATGCAAAACTGGGTTCTAGAGATTCTACTAGGAGTATTTGTACTGTAAATGCTATTTCACCGAATGGTATATCACCACATCGTTGGACTGATCTTTTCCCTCGACCATTCTGTCAGTGAGGATATATCGCTGGATGAGTTGGAGGAGGAACTGAGGAGCACAAGGACTATGATGTGATCATCAAGGGCCGCCCGTTGATATTTCTCATTCTGCATTTTATATGACTACTGTTTTGCATGTTGTTTGATATTGTTTCCATGTACGTTGTGTGACTGTGTAGTTATCATTTTAATATACCAGATCATGTAACAGTAATTATTCACCCACACTCTTCGATTTGATTTACCATTCATCACATTGAGGATGCATTTTGGGCTTAAATGCCAACAAATAAAATAGTCCGCACTTGGCTTATAATACATCAATACCTGGAGTAAATAGGACTTGGAACTGTCTACCTTTGCTTAACACCGAGCCCTGACATACCTCACGCTTATTTAGAAGCTTACGTTCTCTTTCTCCAATCAGTCATATAGAAACCTTATATATGCTCTCTGTTGTCTCCAGGTACTAATAACTATTTTAACGAATGGTGAAAAACAGCGCAGCATGGCAACATTAGTCGAGGGCAACCTAGGCCATATTGAAGAAGCTCTGATTGAAGTATGAGTTGCTGAAAGCTTTAGTTATACCAATGATAACGTATTGTTAAAAGTACAATACAAATTGCAGCACATTTTCTCTTTTTCATATGAAAATAATTTTTGATGGGTACCTTATAGATCTTTGCATTATAACTTATTCACAGGTAGGTTTATGAAATAACTCTGTATCATCCTTGTCCTGTTGTACATTATTTTAACCTCGTGCTTTGCTAGTTTGCATATTTGTTATCCATCCATTCTGATTTTTTATGTTAAAATAGTGCATCTAAACACCTGGATCTTAGGGAATGTTTATTCTATATCCTCAGGATTATATTGAAGACAATGACAGCCTTGCTCTGTTGCATGATCAGATTCATGAATGTGACATTATTTTGTCACAAATAGGATCGATTCTTAGTGGGTTCCAGGTAGGTGATGTTCATTACTGTGTGGATATACACAGCATGAGCATTTTTGTATTTGCAATTCACAGAAGTGTTTCATTCTTCTGCAAAGATCATGTGGCTACCAGGTTGTGTTTGCCTATGATACTTGACAGAGCTTTCATATTAAATTGGGATTCCAGTCCCTCTGAACCTGATAACTTTTGCCTTTTCATGGTCATACAGTAGAGACATTTTTATATCTAATCTCCCTCTTAGCATTGCAGTAATATTATGAATCCGTTGACTTTGGGCCTAGAATATAAGAAATCACCAACCCAGTGTTGCCAAAGTTTTGTGACATTTTTAAAAGAACCAAGTACTAGTTTTTTCTGATCAAGAGCCGTATCCCTTTTTATTGAAAGGAAAACCAAGTTACTAACTGACTTCATAGAATGTAGTGTTGCTTTACAAGTTACTTGTATTTTTTTTACATTTTACTAAGTTTTCACAGAGATGTTCTATAGCAGCTTCTGCTCAAAGTAGTTTTTGTTTATAATCAAAATACTGAAATTAGTTTTAATGATTTTTCCCCTGACACAGGAGATCTGCATGACCGTGTATCTTTGTTTTAAGAGAAAAGTTTTAATGATTCACTTGCAGGTCCATATAGGTTCAATAAGCTCGGAAATTAGAAGCCTCCAGATGAAATCCTTGGATATAAGTGTGAAACTAAAGAACCGCAAGGTCAGGACAAACCTGTGTATATTAATTATACATTAAAAAAATTCCTGTGCTTTTGCAAATAAGCCTACAAGTAATGTGACTTTTTTCCGCAGAAATAATATCAATTCTTCCATTTAGAATACCTTTCTACTGTAACATATGGTGCACTCATTTTATACTTTATCGTCATTTATCACTATAAATATGCTCACACAAAAGTTTAAACATGTACAGTTGGTTGAGACAAAGCTTGCTGGTTTTGTTGAAGAGATAATTGCTCCTCCTGGTTTGGTAGATATTCTTGTTAATGGAGAGGTAAGTGTCCTACAAAAAAACTCAGATATTTGATTCTTTGGTTTTGCATTATGATTGTTTACTCCCAAGTTTACTTCCATTTTTTTTCTTCCACACTGCAAATCGTCACAGTTTTTAGCAGCCATGACTTGCTATTCTGGTTCCTTTTCTATTGTTCATATGACTTGCTATTTCAGTTTCTTTTGGCAGGTAAATGATGGTTATGCCAGAAGTCTGGGGATTTTAAGCAAAAAGTTGAAATTCGTTCAAGTCAATCCACTGATTAATGCATCCTCCTGGTTTGGTAGATATTCTTGTTAATGGAGAGGTAAGTGTTCTACAAAAACACTCAGATATTTGATGCTATGGTTTTGCATTATGATTGTTTATTTCCAAGTTTACTTCCAATTTTTTCTTCCACACAGCATATGGTTTTGCATTATAATTGTCACAATTTTTAGCAGCCATTACTTGCTATTCTGGTTTCTTTTGTATTGTTCACATGACTTGCTATTTCAGTTTCTTTTGGCAGGTAAATGATGGTTATGCCAGAAGTCTGGGAATTTTGAGCAAAAAGTTGAAATTTGTTCAAGTCAATCCACTGATTAATGCGTCAAAAGCTTTGAAAGATATTAAGCAAGAACTGGAAAGGTTCTAATAGACTATATGCTTATTTCCTCTTAAGTTCTGCATATGTTCATTAGGTACTGAATAATATGATGCCCATCTTTCTGCACTTACCATTTTCAGGTTTCAGCAATATTATATTGCAACAAAATTTGCTTCAGAAACATAGGTATATGCAGTGCAAAACTAAATTTCATTCAGATGAACTCATTTTTCCTCTCCAAGCAACAGCTATCTTCTAAGGTGTTAACTTTAATGCACATTGTCATAAGCAGAGTTGTTCATACTCTTCTCATCCTTCCATTTACTCATATCTGCTACCCCGATGATATTTTGATGCATAACTGTTATTATTCTTATTATTCTTTATTATTCCCATTTTCCTAAAAATCACACATTATTATGGTGCGTTGGTGGGTGGGGAGACAATGATCAGTGATTTAAACTTTGTACAACTATTGTGATATTATTATATTATTCTGGTGATGGTGGGTGGGTAGCAATGTTGATCAGTGAATTCTGAATTTAGAAATAGTTTCGAAAAATCCTGAATTTAGAATAGAAAGACTGTTCTTTCTGTTCTTGACTACTTTCTGTTCATTTACTGCATGAGATAATTGTTACATTCTCAGGTATCTCGTTCTGTTTCTTAAAGAGCATGGTCCTCACATATGGTGATTTGTGTGCATCTTATGTTGATACAATGAACAAGGTAAATTTGTATGATGTTCTAGTCAGTTTCTACGACTAATTCTGTATGATGTTCTAGTCAGTTTCTCTCGACTAATTCTGTATGAACAGGGTTATCAAGATGCATCTAGTGTCAATGTGTAATGCTTGTTGGGTTGGGTGGTGTTGAGAGGTATGAGCCTCAGTGGCTGGAAGTGATTTGACTAGATGGAGGCAGCATGAGCCTTTGGTCTGTCTTTTGAAGTTCTTGTGATTGCATTGACAACACAAAAACTTCTATATTTGGGTTATTTTACATCATCAGTTTAAAACTGCAGCTAGACTTGCTTTCATATTATTTCAGCTAGTCTCTCAAGATTCAGTATATGAGTTATGATTCCTGTTATCATCAAGCTCCAGCCTCCTTCCACTTATCACTTCAGCTTTTGCACCTTTTTTTTCTCCGATCCTATGGTCTCGATGGAACATTGGAGCTGTCATCTCTGGGAATCTGATGCACAATGTTACATAACCTACAAATATGGTGATGCCCACTGGCCACTGTACTGTGACATCAGTTGAACTGTCCTTTGCATAGCCATCTGAAATCAGTGTCAACATACTGCTACTAACATGCTACCTGCAGGTTGCCTTGCACGCCTTTTGGAGGAATCACACCTTTGGCAACTCTCAGGGGCTAAGAGGCTTGCGGCCTTGACCCTTGAGAGGCAGGTGGTGCAGGTTTAGTTGTTAAGGGTGTGTGTGGTCTGGTCCTAAAGAAAGTTTTGGGGTATTAGTCCTTTATAAATTAATTCATTCATCATTACGGTCCAAGGTGATGAATGGCTATCTTGTAATTGGACCGCTTTTTCTCTCTTAATATAAAGATACGCAGCTCTCCTCGTGTTCGATAAAAAAGTTAGTGTACATGCTACGTTCTAAGATTACAGGTATCCATGAATTTTCCATTCACGAAGAAAGCTTATGAATTCAGAATATGATGGAACACTGATTCTTTTTAGTAAGAAAACTTTGACTGTGTATCGGCTTCTGTGGTGCCCATAGTCATGTGACCTGTCACTATCAACATAAGTTGTTATGTCGGATAGCTATGTTCCTTGAGACCTTGAATCCAGTTTATTCTTACCTTCTCTTCTTTGCAAACAGGTACTGAGTACATACTTTCGTGTGTATGTAGAAGCACTGGAGAGGCTGAAGCTAGATATTGGTGTATCCAGTGATTTAAGTGGACATGATACCAGTATAATTGATATTATAGCAAGGGGAAGGGAGCATTTGAGAGATCACCGTTTCATGTTTTCATTAGGTGAACGTGCAAATATTTTGAAGGTACATTATTGAACTCAGTTTAAAGATGGTGGCTTTACTCTGAACATTCTTATAGTGTTCAGAAAAACATAATGGGGACATTGATTTCAAATGCAAAATTTCGCATTTTTTGGGCCCTAGGCCCCAAGGTGCAACATTCGGCAAATACTGCTTTCATAATAGTTGTTCTATGACTATCTATAATCTCTTTACCTTATTTTTCAGGAGATTCATCAACCTGGCTTGATTCCTCATATATCTCAAGTCAACTCTAGTAAATTCCCATATGAAGTTATTTTCAGGAGCCTTCAGAAGCTTCTGATGGACACTGCTAGCTCTGAGTATCTATCAATTTGATGTAGAGTCAAGTAACATAAGCGAGTGTGCTAATGTTACTAATACTTTCCTTATTTTACTTTTCAGGTATCTTTTTGTTGAAGCATTCTTTGGAGAAGAGTCACTGTTTTATCAAGTCTTTGAAGGTACAATCTTTTGTTATTTTGTGATTCATTTGTCTTCTCCCCACTGCCTTCAGGTTATTTAAATGATCAGGGAAATGGCAACATCTAATATGCATCACTTACCTTTTTGAAAGAATATATTGGACAAACTATAGACATTCAGTCATGGTATAGAGTTGAAACATGAACATGTCAGCAAATGGGGTAAATGTGACTGGATTAAGAAATATGATTAAATTTTGTTACCTGTCTGACTCGAGCATGGACATGGCAGTAGTAGTTGGGTTCTTGGCACAAGCGTGTTTCCCCTCTGTATTTTGACTAAAACCATTTGACATACCCATACACAGTGGGAAGTGCACAAATCAAGATTGGCAAATCTTGTATTTCCTTATTTGGGACAGAAAATCCTGAAAGGACAATCTTTGGAGCCTTGGAGAATCATGATAGTCCCCAAAGCATAATGTGGTAAAAGCCTGAAACTTTGTGACAAAACCTCATTCTTCTTCATTAATTTCAGGACCTTTTGCTGTTATTGATCAACATCTGGATCTTACTCTTCCAAATTGTCATGATGCTGTATGCCTGATGCTCATGATCTGCATAACTAGGAAGCACCAGGTTGGAAGGTTATAAGCATTTATTGTCAGCAAAAAGGGTGTTATTGCTGATAACACAGATTCTAGTTGCTCTGAAAATTATTTCTTATCTTAATATAGCACAGCTTAGTTTTAATTCACTATGTTAAACTACTTTCAAATGCTTGACTTTGAACAATGAGATGACATGATCCTTATCACTTTTTTTTTGTTTCAGTTGGTTATGTCCAACAGACGGCTTCCTTGTCTTGATAACTACTTTGATAAGGTTTGTAATGAGCCAGAATTTTGGCGAGCACTGGTCAACTTCCACTTATTGCCTGTTTTCTGTTTCATATCTTGATTGTGACCATCTCCTGTATCGTTAGGCTATCATGTATCTTTGGCCACGTTTCAAGGTAGTGTTTGACATGTACCTTCAAAGCTTACATCGTTGTGATGCAAAAACCTTATGGATAGATGGTACCCATCCACACCATATTGTAAGGTGCTATGTGGAGTTCACAGCATCCCTTATTCAACTTAATGCCGAATGTGGAGACGGTCAGGTTTGTTGAATTATATAATACCATTATCTTTTTAATATTGCAAACAGCTGCTGTATAAGTTCTAACATCTAAGCTCATATTGATAAACTGCACTTTTCATATGGTTACTTCAATATGACCCTTGATGATCTATTTACATATATCTAACTGTGAAGTTGTTAATTAAATGACCATTGTTACTCAAGTATATTGTCTGTCTGCTCATCAGATTTAACTACACAGGTTTTCCAAGAAATCCATAGTGGACTACCAATGGAAACCTTTTATTCAAAATAGGGATTATAGTACCTCTGATGCTACCCACAAAATCATGTTTGTACGACGGAAGTTTGGTCATAGTACAGAAGGAGCTTGTTGGTATAGACCATTCAATGTGTCATTTACATGATGGTCCCAGGCACATGAATACTCTCAATTTATACATCTTTAGAAATGACAAAGAACTGATTAGTTCAGAAAAATGCAAGAAAAATAGCAGTTATAGCCAAGAAAAAAATCTCCTTTTTTATAAGAAAAGCAGATCTCCACCAAAATTTCTGTGATCCAAGGATTATTGTGAAATTTAGGATTAGACCAGTCATTTATTTTGACATACCTTCACAATTGGGAAACCATTGCCTGGCCTGCCACAGCACTTATCTGCTAGCCCTGTCTTTATTTTAATTTTCTTTAGTACCAAACAAAAATAAAACTGATTTTTAACCTTTTATTAAAAATGTGGCGCAGTGGTCCATAATTCCAGTCCAGATTCATTCCTAAATATGATGTTGTTTTTGCCAGATAATGCTATTATTAGGTTGCTCGCTTATATGATACTCTATATTAATGATTCATAATTTATGCAGCTTGATATGAACTTGGAACGCTTGCGGTCAGCTATTGATGGTTTACTTGTTAGGCTTGCACAAAATTTTACAACTCCCAAGCTACAGCACCTTTTTGTTTTGAATAATTATGACATGGCCATCTCTGTCCTGAAGGTTCATCCCTTAGTTTGTAATTTTTCATCTTATGTTTTTTCCAATTTTTATGAAACTTTATTGTACATACTTTCCTTTTCCCAGGAAGCTGGTGATGAAGCCAAAAATCTGCAAAAATATTTTGAAGAGAAGCTAGAAAGTAACATGATGGCTTTTGTGGTAAGCCAACGCTCTCATGTCTTCAGTATCTGGCTATGTACAGTTATTGAGCCACGTTATCATACTAACAGACTGATTCTAGCTTTTGGTTTATCTCTCTAATGCAATGAAGCGCAGCTCTCCTGCTTTAAAAAGCTTTTGGTTTATGCTGGTTTGGATGGTTTCTGGTGGGATCTGGTACTTTGTTTAAACTTAATGCAAAAGTGGATTCCAATCTCCTCTGGAAAAACTGCAACAGGCGATTCATAAGTTTTAGACAGCAAATGGGTGGTTTTGACCCTTTACAGTTTGTCTTATATATGTTGACGCAATATATTTATGGATAACAAGAAAAATAATCATTTGAAGCTAATTGTTACACAAAACTAAGTCAGCATCTTTATTAAAATTACTTGCATAATGCCCTGATGCAATCATACAGCAATTTATTGTTGGTAACTGGAGGTACTACCCATTTATTAAGCTTTGGAATGAGTAAAAATATGCACTTTTTTAAACGAAAATATATGCACACTAGACATTGATATATTTCTTAATCTTAAATATTTTGATTAACGTTTGTTGACAACATTCCGTATGGTAGATGGATGTGAACATTAAGATATTATTACAATAGAATGTTTACAATCACTAGTTGTATTTACCAATGATGCCTGTTTATCTCAAGTTTTTCTTCATTTTCTTTTACCATATATGTTTCTTACCTTCTGTGTTGGGATACAGGATGATTTGCTCATGGAACATTTCAGCGATTTACTTGATTTGTGAGGAGTCATGTTTGTAAGTTGCAGAAAACGTAAATGCCAGTTGATGCGAATGCTATTCAAAACTGATTATTCTTATTCATTTTTTAGCTGAAGACCTGTTATTTTACACTGAACACTCAAATATTGCTGAACTTGAGCCAGTCGTGAAGAACTTTGCCATGAAGTGGAGAAGTGCCCTAGAGGTCATGCACAATGAAGTTGTAACTTCTTGCAGTAACCTTTTGTCTAGGATGGCGATTCTAAAAGCAACAATGGCTCAGTTACTTAATGATTATAACAGGCTCTCAGAATGTGTGAAAAAAAATCCCAGGGGCTCAGCTTTGAACAGACATCTGGTTTCCATCACCTCAATTTCATATGAAATCAGGAAATACTCAAGAGCACTCTAGTATCTCATGGTGCCCAAGAAATTCTAAACAAAAACATCACCATTGAGACATTTTAAGCATTCACCAAATAAATGTCAGTTGACAGTTATAGTTGATACTGAAGTTAGGTATTTGACACTTAGTTTGGTATTGAAATAGTATTGTCCATAAAATAGTTTGGACATTTATTTATTTATTTGTTCATGGTTATCACTGTTTTTATTTCTTATTTTTAATGCACTATCACAGGAAATGGTGACCTACTCATAGTTTCATATTATTTTCCAAAGTTCATAAACTACACAAATCATGCGGTTCCCCATCAAAGACAAGTTTGTTAGTAGTAACAGATGATTTTTTTGCTGTTTATGATTTTGTTTTAACTTTTCCCTTTGTTTTTTTGAAAATTGTAAAGTATTTAAGATAACATGCAGCTTCCTGGTACTTACTATTCACCTGAAGCTGGATTATAGTAGTGAGCTGCTCTAATATGGGCTTCATAAAGTTCATCCTGCGTTAGTTTTGTCCTTTAGGTATCCTGGAGACAAGATATGAAAGCTCAGACCTGACATTTTGATCGAATGGTTTCGGTTTGTATATCACTGTCAGGTTCAGCTGTTGACAATAGGCATCTTTTAGGTTTTCTTTTCTCTCTGACACATCAACATTTTTTATCTTTTCCATATCAATAAAGTTTTGGAACAGACAATATATTTTCGTGAAATTATTTCCCTTCGGAGCGGTTGAGTATAAAATTCTATTTGCTAGTGTGAATTGAATGTGACGCAATGCAAAGATTTCCTTAGGCAGTTATTGCATATTTGCATAAACATGATGTCCTAGTTTCGCTTTTGCACCCCGGCTGAATGCTGAGTTTGCAGCTATGGATCTAATGGTGAATCAACTCTTGCACAGAAGAGATTGCTGTTAGCAGGATCTCAGAGCTTGCAACTCCAATTCAGGGATCCCATAATGTTATTTTCGTTCAGATGATACAAAAGGAGGGTTACATTACATTACATGCATGCCTTTTCTGAAAGGCTAATATTAGCTCAAGTACCTAAGAAAGACGACAGCCCATGTTGCAGTGACCTCTTTTTTCTTGCTCCTCTGCATCCACCGGCCACGGGATTCTGATGGCTGTCATCCTCAATCTGCAGGGGGGAATCACCGATGCAAGCCATGGCAGAAAGCAACATACCCATCCGTCACGTCCCCTTCTTGATCGTCCAATCTTATCCGTTTATCATCTCGTGCAAAATCCCCCCAAAGATATCACCGGATCAAAAAGCCAAAGGTGAGCACGGTGAAGATCAAGATGGTAACAAATGTGTCGATGCAGAACCAGGAAGAACGACGACAGAATGTGATGGACTGCTACAGCGTCACCTGCGCAAATCACAATCACCCACGGATCCTGAGCTGTCAGGGCGGCTGTTCTTGGCGGAATGAGATCCTCTGCAGATGAGGCCTCTGCAGTTGAGTGATATCGCGTTCACTGTTCATGGCTACGCCTACGCCGGACCTTGTCCCTGTTCACTGTAGCACATCGTTTTCAGAAAGCGAGGGCCCGCTGGTTTTTGTGCGGTGCAGCTAGGCGGCCGGCGGCGAGGCATGCGTCCGTCTCGCGGGAGGCGACGGCCCCGAAAAGCGGCGCTGCGGCGGCGGCCGGGCGGGGCCCCTCTGCACCGCCGCCGTCCATTGCGTCGGGTAGCTATCCGTCTCCACCTGGTACGGTCTCCGTGACCGCGACCCTTATCCGCCGTCGTCCATCATCTCGCGTCGTGCATGCGCGGAAGAAACGAAACGAGACACGGGAGGGAACGAACTCCGGAGGACGGTGGTTGCTCGCCCGGCGGCGAGGCGGCGACGATGCCGTAGGGGGCGCGTGCGCGTCATGTCACGTTTGGTGCCTCTAGACGGGCTTTATCCCTTCTCCATATCCAAACCGGCTTTTGCGCACCCTTTTCCCCTGCATGTACGTACGGTGAACGCGCTGGAATGGAATCCAGCCAACAGTCGGCAGAAAGGGGGCCGCCGCCGGGCCAGGGTCGTCCTCGTCCGTCCGTCCGTCCAAACATCCTCGCTCCTGGACACGCTCGTACATACCCTGTGACCGACCGTGCGAGGCCGGCACTGCTGCTGTCTAGAATCCTAGTGGAGTTTGTTCGTCAAGTTAGTAGTTAGCAGATCTCTCTCAAAAGAAATTAATATCAACCACCAGTCAGATAACGATTTTTTTCTCGCAGAACCAATCAGCATCAACCACCACTAATATATGGTCTGGGCACAAGAGCAGCTACCACTGGTCCACTACTAGTTATTAGTTACATCAGTGTTTGGGACCTGCTCTACTGTTAGAAAAAGAGATTGGTTTCGCTTGAATGCCAACATCAACACACAAAAAAAAAGCTTTGCTTATCCATTTCCTAGGCGCCAATCTCCGGAAGACACGCCTCCCACTAAGTACACACGCATGATCATTACATATGGTTCCATCACAACATAGATTTTGGGACATCATTGCATCGTACGTACAATAACAACATATATACTAGAATTAGACTTGTTATAACAAGCTCCAAGATTCCCTTTTTCCATCGCAACACATCGTATGCGCTTGTGTAAGCAGACTCGAGAGGTTGGCTTACATACATATAGTACTGTACTAGTACCTCCGTACCAACCGGTTGGATAATGGGGGCGGTGTTGCTCTGCTGACGACCCCCGACGCGGAAGCGCAGACGAAACCGCGCGCACCGCCGCCCGGGCGATTAGATCTAGAGAAGGCGAAGCCGCTCGTCTGGTAGCGGCCGGGGCGCCGGGGAGGAGGGTGGCAGGTCGCGCCCATGTGCCGCGGGACACGGGCGGCCAATGGGCTCCGGCGGCGTGGCGGTGTCGGGGGGCGCAGGTCGCAGTGCGGGATCGGTTGGCACGTCCCGTCAACCGTCGCCGACGAATAATATTTCCCTCGCGAGCCGCCGCCGCGCGCATCAGCGCATGCATGCATGCGCGCTTCCTCTTCTTTCCCATCTTTTCCCTTCTTGCCCGTGCGGTGCGTCCTGTGTTGGGCAGGGCAGGGTAGGCCGGTGGTGGGTGCTCTCTGCTCGGGTGGCCGGGGGTTGGGGGTGCGGTGCTCACCGAGGGCGGACGAGATGGAGAGGCCGGCGAAGACCGGAGGGGCAACGCGGGATCCGACGTCCTGCTCTACTCCCTCCGTTTTAATATTTATTAAGACATGCTAGCTAATTCATTTTTTAACTAAGGTTCCGTTTAGTTTCGTGAAATTTTGGTGAAAGTTATAAAATTTTTGCATTGAGAAGCGTGATTTGTGATTTGTGACTGTGCAATGCGAAAATTTTAAGGACTTTTGGGGAACTAAACATGGTCTAATTACTTGTCCTAAACGTCATATATATATATGTAGTAGTACATGGCATGTACTAGTTAAAATAGTAGCTAATCTATATAACATATATATAGATGCATTCTACTAAAAGTCAAAAATTCTATTAATCTCAACATGCAAGTTATCCACGTCATAACTCATTATATATATGTCATGTCATGTCATCATTCACTAGACCATCTATTATGACTTGATCGATTTTTATGACTAATAGCATGTTTTTGTGAGCACCCACAAAATTTCAATAAAGTTGAAATCATTTAAGAGGGGTTCTCTCTCAACGAAATGAACATGCATGCTTTCATGTATAATTGTTATTTAAAAGTAGTATTGCCATGTAACCACCTTAATTTAATTTCCACCTTCACATTTCACCTTAAAAATTTGTTGAAGAAATTTCCACACCAATGCGTTGGGTATCACCTAGTTAGTGTTATTTGACAATGATGGTGATTAAATTCTCTTGCTGTCGGGCTCTCCGACTTGTGTGCTAGTACGTACTACTCCTATACACTTCGCATGCGTTGGACTTCGACGACAAAAGGAGGGGCGTGCGTACCCATTTGGCCATTTATTGCAGTGAAACAAGTGCACTTCCTTTTCACGCTCTGAGTCTGACCCCATGAGCCAGCAAGGGCTGGGAAATATACTACCCGGATAAATGGATAATGAACTGCTGACCGCCGGTAATAAAGCGCGCGAGCGCGTTATCATCATCTTCAACCGCAGAAAAAAGCAACGAAATAATGTGAGTCGGTCGCTCACGGTAGTAGGTTCGCGTAATGATCGACTGACTAATTAACAAGCTTGTTGGCGAATTGAATTATCAAACCAAGATGCGTGTTGACACCTCGGCCGCTGACATACGGGTGTTGTGTGCTCTTTTCCTCTTTTTTTTTCTTCTTTCCGATCCTTTTTTCTAGCCTCGAGACAATAAGAAATTCACGGGCCAGCGACAGCGTCACGGTCGCATATTATGTTGGTGAACTAATGACGATGCTGCAAGTAGGATTGGATTGGTACTCCGTACTTTCGTAATTCGTAGTGCTTGACTGACCCCCTCGCGCCCGAGACGACCGCGGACTTGTAGGATGCCGCGACCTGCTATCAACTCCGGTTAATGCTTGAGAGAGACCTTAACTTTTAAGCTTCTTATTATTTAGGTGAAAATCGGAAGAAATTCTCCGATCGAGTTTATGCAGATCACAAGTATTGTCTTTGTGCCGCATGTTCCAGATATGCGCTGTAACGTGACAGAAGGTAACTCTGAGTGACTGGCGTGCAGTAATAATTATCCGAATCCCTCGCCTTCTCACTTCTCTCGCTCTATCTAGATGGGCCCCCGCCCCGTCTCCGACAGGGCTCCCAGCCTCCCAGCTTATATAAACCAGTCGCCCCCGTTGGCTCACGCCACCCAACCGCGCAACCACTCCCTCCCTGCCTCCATGGACTCCTCATCCCTCCTCCTCAAGGCGACGGCGGTTGGCACGGTGTTGGCCGTCCTCGCCGCCACGGCGGAGGCAGCGCCCGGCTCCTACATCCCCACAATCGACGCCACCGACTTCTTCCTGTGGGTGGCAGCCAACGCCATCGTCGTCGTCATCTGGCTCCTCTCGTCGTCGTCCTCGTCCCGCCGTGGCATCAGGACCGACGACGACGGCGATTCCTCGTCCTGGGCCGACGCGGACAGCAGCTTCTACACGTCCTCGTCCGAGTACGAGGCTTTCTCCGACGCGGGCATCAGAAGCGCCCGTCCTGCGGTCGTCGACGCGCCGGCGGCGTCCAGGAGGCTGCCACGGGACCGGGAGGCGAAGGCGGACAGGAGAGCCGACCGACCCCGCGTGCGCAAGAAACCCGCCGGCGATGAGGTCGTCGCGCAGCCGAGCCCGAGGGCGGTCTTTGCTGCGGCGGCGGCACGCGAGCGCGACGAAGAGATACGGCGTAACCACGAGGAGACGCTCGCAGCCTTCGCCGCCACGGCCGCCGAGCAGCCCAGCAGCAGGCCCGGCGGCCGCGGTGCCGATGACGACGACGAGGACGTGTCCATGGACTCGCTGTGGGAGTCCATCGTGCAGCGGCGCGCGGCGCGGCCGGTGGTCGTGCGGAAGAGCGAGTCGTGGAGCAACGACGAGCTGCCCCGGCTGAAGCGGGTGGCCGAGACGGCGGCGGCGCGCCGGGAGATGCGCAAGTCCGTCTCGGCGGTCAGCGACACGGCGTCGGCCCCGCCGCGGCCGCCGTCGTCGTCGTCGCAGCCGGCGGCGGCGGCGGAGGCACGGCAGCAGACGGGGTGGCGCACGAGGGACGTGCTCGTGGCGATCTCGCCGGACGACCTGCTGCGGCGCGCGGAGAGCTTCATCCGGCGGCAGCGGGAGCACCTGCGCCTGCAGCGGCAGGAGTCCGAGCAGCGCCAGCTCCAGCTCCAGCGCCGCCTCCACGCCCCCGCCCTCATCCGCGTCTAGACGACGACGGTGGCGCGCCGCCCGGCCGGACACCGTACCCATGCAGAGGAACATGCTTCATCATATCAGCCGACGATCGATGCCCGTGGCGGCGCAAGGCCATGTACAGCTGAAGGCGTCTACACGTACGTGTGCCAGAGGCCGCAGCCCCGGCACCAGCATCGATCGAGAGGCTGCAGCCTTTTGGACGATCGAATCGAACGACGACGAGATGGAAGAAGAACATCTACTACTAGCTTACGTACACGTAGGTTGGAATGTCTGGTCGGACCGTCGGAGAGCACTCTCATCAAGTTTTTTACCACGTCCTTCTTTCCAATGTAGATTACTTATTGCTCCCTTAATTAAGGAGGGTCAGAATGTGCAAGATCAGTATGTTTGCATGCGAGTACTACCATAGAATCACTGCCTACATGGGTCTACCTACCTACCATGCATATGTAAATTATTGGTACCATATTTTTCCTTGTTCTTGGATGTGTGTTGATTTAGTGCAAAGGGTGTATGTCCTTGTTATAGTCTTGATCATGTATTGTAACTTTTAGCGGTTAACATGATATATATAGCACGTACGTCTAAAATCTACCATGTTTTTTTTTACTCTAGTAATACTAGCTAGCTAGAAGATGATGGCGCTCGCTCGCTGCTATACAGTGCTATGCGCTACTAGAACAGGCGAACAGCAACCTCACAACAACCAGGCATATTTGCTACCGTAAGCACTAGCTGTTAGCAGTACGACGATAGCCAACAAAATTTTGGCTGCGTCTGCACTTTGCAAAGCAACAATCAAGAAGCTGGATTTGTATGCAGGACGAGCCGGCCTTTTTTCCTTCAGGATGATGCATGCTGTCGGGTGGAAAGAGCCGGATTGGATTGTAGCCTCGCAGGGGTTGGTGCGGATCGCAATCGTAGGCTCTCGTAGGGGAGACAGCAGGGCGCACACACGAGTGAGCAACTGATGAGAAGTGACAAGATGCAACCCCTGTACCCATCTGCACCCGGCTTTGTCTCGCAGCAACAATGCTAGCTGCATGCACTAGTGACATATACACACTGCTGGAAGCAACCAATTCTCTCGGCAGGCGACAAAACTTTTATCTCTCGATCGAATCTTTTTTAAGCTTAGTGGTTTCCTGTATATTAAAAAGCATGTTCTCGATCGCCACACAGGAATTTCGTAGAATCAGAGCAATTATTGGGTAGGGGCTTGCCTTGATTTTTCTCTCTCTCTCACTCATGCAGTAATACTGAATGCTGTTCATAGTTGTGCTTGTGCCGCGCCAGTCCTCCTCTCTTTTCCAAACATGTTTTCCAGGTGCAAATTAATTAATATGAGAATCCGAGTTCTAAAATTTCTCTATATATAATATACCCAATCAAGTTCCATATATAGCTCCACTCTACCAATCACTCATATACCCCGGCCCATCTGTCTCCAGAAGAGTATTATCGTTGGTTTTCGTATCGTATTTGTAAAAAATACGTGCAATATTTGTATCTCTGAATAAATTTGATTAGAACTAGATTCAAGTTCCTATCTAATGATATTAATTTTGTACCATTAATATTTATTTATATATATATTTAGTCAAAATTATTTCTCAAGAAGCGAAAGTTACATTTATTCTGGAACGGAGGGAGTACCTTTGAGTTTGAAGTTTACTCCTACTACACAGCACGCTACAATTCAAATTAAAGCCGCGTATACATAAGGTTCTGACCCCACATCACACGTGTTCTGATTGATACTCCTACGTAGTATGTATGATTAACTGACACTTGCATTTAAACGCAATGTGAAAGACTAGTCAGAGCATGCATGATGCAACCTCATTAACCAATTAGTACTAATTACGCCCTAAAAAACTACAACTACTAGTTGTTACTGATAGCTAGCAGTGCCTAAAAAAATTAGGAACTACTAGTTGTTACTGATAGAGTGCCATTTGCATTGGTTACGATGTCAGACTCCTTACAAGAAACTATATATTTTCTTCGGATGTTAATTAGAAACGATCATATAGCTGTCGCATGCAATATTTATATAATCATTCCTATGTAAATGACGTACTAATGAATGATGATATATGTCAATTATATTTGAGAGGTGAGTTTTCATCTGATAAGCTACATACCTCCCTACTCTAGCTTAGAACTGAAATTTTGGTTTATTTCTTCGTTATCGCAAGCGACCACTGTCGAACCAAGAGGGTTTACTAATGCCAAGCAGTCAATAATAAAGCTATTACTTTGTTACAAATGCAGTGGAGGAAGCACTCCGATTACTCTGGATTCTGAGAACCGTGAGATCTGCCATTAGTTTAACGCAAGTGGTTGCCTGCATGCAGTCAAGGACAAAAGGCTGATGTGGTGTTTCTCCCAATCCAGCAAAAAGATCAATTTTTTTATCCAGTTAAAAATACTTTCACTCCTCTCATTTTCCTCTAACAAAAAGGGCCCTAAATCTCTAGATTGGATTATTGAGTGTTGCCAGTGGTAAAAAGGGAAGTCTGATGTGGAAGGGTAACCATTAGTTAGGTTGCAGCATGTCACCTAGCTAGCCTTATCTTCACAGCCTCTCTAGAAAACCATTGTCTCTCTTGACTTGGGCCATGTTTTTCCTTCTAAAGTTGACTATTGACTCCACGATGGTTGCTGGCATAAAGCATAGTATTACTCCTCTGATGTGCTAACACCTGCTTTGATGATACACACCTTACTGTTCTTGCCCTTTCGGTGCCAAAATTTCCCCTTCCACATGTGGGCCACGAACTAGTCACTTCACTAGTTACTATCACTTGCTTGGTGCTAATCCATTCAAGTGAATTACTGGTCCAGTCCATGTTTTTTTTACTATGCCCTAGTGCGTACTCATTGTGCTCTCATTGGTCTCCATGCTTCCATTTTCAAGGGGTCTGTTCATTGGTGATGGCAAATTGATCCTTAGGCAATCATGCAAGAAATCAAATCCATTTGCTCTTATTTTACAGTGTTTTCTCTCATTCTATTTGGTGCATGACGTATTATCCTACCTTTTGCCCCTTTTTTGACCAGTCAACGATCGAGGCAAATATAAAAGGTTGTCGCTTACCCATCGCTACACACCACGTCAGAAACAATCTTTTTTTCCTCTTCTGAGCTATCATATCGATCTATCTGGATGAACAGGCTTTCGTGACAGCTTACGCCTTTCATATTTAAGCCTTGACTTAACTAGGCCTGATCGTCTACTATATTATCTATGTGTACCACCACCAAAGAATAACTGTTGCCAAATATCTTCATCTCGTGCACTGATATTTCTCTTAGCATCAAGTTAGGACCTATTATTTTTCGAAAATAGTTAGGACCTATTATTACTACATGATCGAACTAGCAATATTTCACTTATTAAACTTAGTCATGCTAGCTAGAGGCAACATACTGTTTTCCCCTTGGAGGCTAGCTACAAGTGTATTTTTTTAAAGGTTTTTTTCGGTACACAATACGACTTGTACGACGACCAGTTGGAAAAGGACTCGTATGTAACAGAAAAGGATCTATATGTAAGGATTGGACGGTCGAGATTAATTCTATACGACCGGTTTTTTAGCTGTCATACAGTAGTATTCAAAGGTCGTACTGGTAGTTCAAAGGTATTATCAGAAATGTAAAATGTCATTTTTGTAATATATAAAAACGGAGGGAGGAGGTGTACATGGGTGGACCGGGTGGGTAGGGGGGAATTTTTTTTTCTAAAACATATATCAACCAAATTACCATTTTACCCTTAGATAAAAAATCGAAGAAACCGACAATACGACCGTACGACTGTTGGAACGTATTGTGTACCGAAGAAAACCTCTTCTTTTTAGAACGTCAGATTCAACTCGAACTCAGCATGCTCAATGATTTGGCCTGCAATTGCGGCACAATTTATAACACGGTCAGTCACTGACATTCTTTGATCAAAGCACATTTTTCATTAAGAGAGGAGAATTACAACGAAGCAACTTTGGGAGAAGCCCCAAAGTGTGGAAAAACAGAAATACAAAGAACACGACCGGCAACAAATCGCCGCCAACAGGAAAGAAAACAACACCAACACCACCACACAAGACCTTACGAAAGACAATGCCTGCGGAGGACAAGACACCAAAAACACAACCACAACAATTGGACCCCATGAAAAAACCATCCGATCGATGAACAAAAACGAGGAGTAGCTGACAAGAGTGACACGAGCTCAAAAGAGTTTGGCATATTTCTCTGTCAAGAAAGACAATGAAGTACATCTAATATACGCGTTCTTATATATATTCAGACATGGATTCTGAGCACTGATCTTATGAAGGGGACATGTGACCTATGGCAGGCGTGCTAGAACCATACTGAACTCCAACTTGGCACTCAGACAGCTCTACAAGGATTACATATTATTCTATTCTGTAGTAGGCTAAACTAGGTCAGAAAACTTGTAAGTTATAGTCATATCCAGGCACATGGTTTTGAATTCTAACACGTCACAAAGGGTATGCATCATTCAGGTATTTCATTTGATTGTTATTAATCGACGCAGGTCATGCAAGACAGCTAGAGTGACAAAAAAAAAGTCCATTATGTTTCTAACACATCCATAGACTGGACATTACTCAATTGACATATTCATGCGCAAATACACGTATCTCACTCTTGAACATACATATGCATTTTCCTCAAATGTCCAATTTGAGTGGTCTCTTTTAAGATGGACGGATGAAACTAGAAGTGTACTTTACATGCAACTAGAAGCACTTTGGAACTATAAAATATATGCCGGGTGCTCAACTTTCGCTTCAAGGAATCAATCTAGTAAGATTTTCCTAGGACTAATCTAGTTATTGTGAGATCCACATAGGCAGACCAGTAGTATATTGCTACTGTTGGAGAATTGGCCATGTTACTATACGGAGTTCAACGCGCCTCTGTCGCCAGCACAAAGTCAGCAGACGGCACGTACTGCACTCTGAAATCATCCAAGATCGTCACAAGAATGGCGTCAGTCATTGCGATCATCTACAAGCATACATGTTGCCCTCTCCTGTACATATAGATGGTGTGAACACAACGTGGATTTAGTTACTGACAAAGTATCAGCTAAAACTGAATCTCTGATCTCTGGTCAATCTATGCTGAACCCAGTCGACATAGCAGATGAACCTGCTGACGATCAAATACAAGGGACTGTCTACTCCGCTGGGCCGGTCTGCCGCCTTCAGCCTAGAACTCCTAACCGTAGAAACCCTGAATCTCTAACCCCAGTATCTCTAATCTCGCAGTAGTTTGGTCGGAGTTGGAGAATCTCTAACCCCAGTATCCCTAATCTCGCAGGAATTTGGTCGGAATTGGAGAAGAAACACAAGATCGTGTGCAGATGGTGAAAGTGTATTTAACCTAGTGGTTAGTGTACTACTGTACTAACATCCAACGTATCTGGATTCGACTTCCTGTGTAGTGAATAAAATGGGTCTGGAATAAAACATATATAAAAAAAAAGGTAGAGGTTTCCGGCTTGCTTATAATTGGTAAAATGACGGGGAGGAAGAAAAGTCGAATGAGATTGTCACAAATTATGATAGCTTTCCCTAATACAAAAGACTAACAAACTAACTGCAGAGACAAAGACGATATAAAAAAAATGGGAGCTATATGGTTACCTGTACTCTGGAGTATACTAATACGGTGCAGTTGCCGATTGGGCAAAAGCATATCCTAGAGTTGGTTGGTCGATAAGCTAGCAGTTGGCACATAGTCAAACCTGAAATTGGTTGGCATTTTCGTGCCTTGTCCTTTGTTCTTGACTTGACCTGATCCTACGTTTCGGCGCCTTAACCGCTTTGAATTGCATATATATTCCATTTATTTTATGCATTTGTTATGCAAGTCAAGCAAAGAAAGTCTGGTTGAGCGATGATGCTATAGTACTCCATAGGGTACTACAGTAACAATCTGAATAGCAATTCATTTTGTTCTGAGTCATCAATTTTTAAGCGATTTTTTCCTCAGTTAACGAAAACATATATAGTGTTCAGTATAGTATAAAAAAGAAATGCAGATTTTCCATTGGTTAGACTGTTCATATTCTTTCTGAGAAATAACCTTGTCATCATTTCCGTAGCTGCAAACCGGCAACCTCTCACCATGTATAGAGATTTACTTTAGGGGATTGTATACTCTTTCACAATGCAAGCACAAGAGAGTTTGGGTTTCAGAAAAAGGAAGCAGAGTAATTTGATGCTCATTATCAAAAGGCCACCGAATTATAACATTCATGAAAGTCCACAAATAATCCTCCAGAAGCAGCGCAGTAGTGACGAACAGCAAGAACTGGCTGATGTCGCCGTAAGCCTTAGCAAAAGGATCTCTAGTCCAGTTGGTTAGAGGGACAGAGTAATATGGTCGCACCAGTAGATCCGGCTTCAATTTCTCGTGAGAGAGGATTTACAGGGCTGTCTTTTTTTTAAAAAAAATTCCCTCGGCGGTGTAGCCAGGGTTCAAGGATTTTTTAGACCTAGAGAAGATCACTTCTTCTTAATGAAAAATCGTGAGACTCTTCAGTCTTCACCCAACCGGGTCTAATTTGTCGCTATAAGTCTTACAAAATAAACAAGGTATCATGCGCCTGTCAAATAAATGTAGTGCCTACATATAACCATTATATACCGTCCCATTCAGCGACAGACCTAGAGAAGATCACTTCTTCTTAATGAAAAATCGTGAGACTCTTCAGTCTTCACCCAACCGGGTCTAATTTGTCGCTATAAGTCTTACAAAATAAACAAGGTATCATGCGCCTGTCAAATAAATGTAGTGCCTACATATAACCATTATATACCGTCTCAATCAGCGACAAGCACGAACAGATTGAATATATGAATACATGATGAAGCAAAGTTGGCGTGTATTAATTTCGCATGTTGTACCGTCTCAAATCATTCGGAGTAGGATACTCAGATACTCAATAAGCAGCAAACCTGTGTGATTGAGCCGGCAAGGAAGCAATCATCCGTCGATCAACAGCAGCATGACCTGTGTTGGCACCTTTTCGGGACCAACACACGGCGTGTAGAGGAGCTCGCTGCAGCACCTCTACACAAGGCGGTCAAACCGCCTATGTAGGATGGTCAGACCGCGTCAGCCGGGTGAACCGGCGGTAGACCTTCGAACGCTCACCCGGGAAGGATCCCGTCGGGGCAGGCGCACGCAGGGTTGTCCTAGAGTCGGCAGGCCACCTAGGACGCCCTCAATCGACGTAGAGACGAAGGAGGAACAGCAAGTAATAGATTGGAAAAGCTTAAGGCAAAGAGAAAAGGTAAAAAGATAAATAAGTGTTTTGATCGATTGGATGATGCTCAATCGGCCGTGGCCCTTTATATTTATAGGGAGGGGAGGTCTTGCCCCATTAGGAATCGAAACCATTAAAAAACGTGTGAAAATACAACTCCTAACCGGTTTTGGCAGGGCAGGGCGGTCTAACCGCCCCGGGGACGCGGTCTGACCGCGTGTCCGACGTGCAAATCTTCCATAGGCTATATCTCCTTCATCCGGACTCCGAATTGGACGTTCCATATATGTATTTTGATGTACTCGACGAGACCTATCCAATGGTGAAGTCCAAATTGCCTTTTAAGTACTTTGACTAGGGCGGTCAAACCAGTTTTACCCGATCCTGCCAATTTTGGTTGTCAACATATGCCCCCCTGTTTTATGACAAAGCTTTGCATGCTAGAAAACATTCTTTTAACCCAGAATTGACAAGGACGATGAGAAACATTGCATCGGCCATATGTTTTTTCTAAGGGCGATAATCATCTTATCGGCCATAAGCTTGCTCTAAGCTCAAGGAATGATTTGCTTCGGGCTCCATACCTTCTTAGTACCTACTGACCTTGTTGGTATGGCCGCTGGTTGTTGCTCCATTACTCCTTGCTTCCGCAGCCGCTGCAATCTTCTTTTTTGAGTATGAGACAAGCCTGAGGGACACCACCTCGGCTGTGAGTATTTTGAATCTTTCTCATTGTCCTTCTCATCTCCCTTAGAGTTAATGGATGCACTCTTGACCAGATTATTGTCAACAACAAACGGTCTTTGCATTGAACCATTATATGCATATGTAGGAGGATATTGAATCATATATGAGCGCATATGTAAATTAACATAATCCAAAGGTGAATAATAGCAAGGATATGACCAGGACCATGGTGAGGTCGGTCCAACATATAAGTAAGGTGCAGCAGCATAATTTTCTTGAGTTTTGCAAGAACAAGGTATATTTTGAGATTTTGGTGAAGGATTCAAATTTTTACCTTTATTTGGCCGACTCCTTTGTTTTTGACTTGCTCCCTTCTTCTTGTACTTGGCCAAAAGCTCCTCAAAAGTCGGCTTCACCTTTTACTTCAGATCTTGCTTGAACCTCTTGTCACTAGATGGACGTCCCTGGGCGGTCAGACCGGCTGCTATAGAGCCGGCACATTTGCTTGGGCCTTGCCCCCCCGAGCGCTTGAGAGACCTTCTTCGACAACTTCTCTTGCACATTTATCACCTTTGGAACAACAAGCCTCTCATCTCCAATGATGATATTTTTTCCATTGGCCTTTTCGGTTTGATCCGGCCGAATTAGCACTTTTGGATTGTTTAACTCAAGCACATGTACTGGAAAAGGATTATGATCAACTTGCATATCCTGTACCATCAAACGACCTTCATTAATGGACGATTGTATTTGTCACCTAAATACATTACAATCATTAGTAGCATGAGAGTAAGAATTATGATATTTACAATAAACACGTTTCTTCAACTCTTCAAGCGGCGGCATAGTATGGGATATTTTGATGTTTCCAAACTTAAGTAACTCATCAAAAAATTTATCACATTTAGCTACATCAAAAGTATACTTAATTTCTTCTTGTCGATTTTTGCGGACCAGCTTTAAAGAAGCACAAGTACTAGGTTTATCTTTGCTAGACCATGCAAATTCAGCAGTGTAGACATCATTACTCTCATCGTCCGAATCATTATATGCATAATAAATAGGACGATTAGACTTCTCACTGGACTTTTGCGAACTCTTAGATTCCTTCT
The DNA here is from genome assembly GCA_022644695.1 of Cenchrus purpureus. Taxonomy (NCBI): domain Eukaryota; kingdom Viridiplantae; phylum Streptophyta; class Magnoliopsida; order Poales; family Poaceae; genus Cenchrus; species Cenchrus purpureus. The sequence goes on from CP053462.1 coordinate 78,268,077, forward strand.
TCCCCAGCGGAGTCGCCAATTTGTTGGCACCTTTTCGGGACCAACACACGGCGTGTAGAGGAGCTCGCTGCAGCACCTCTACACAAGGCTGTCAAACCGCCGCCAGGCGGTCGGACCGCCGCGTCGGGTGAACGCCGGTGAGACCTTGACGCTCGCCGGGAAGGATCCCGTCGGGGCAGGCGCACACAGGGTTGTCCTAGAGTCGGCAGGCCACCTAGGACGCCCTCAATCGACGTAGAGACGAAGGAGGAATAGTAAGTAATAGATTGAAAAAGCTTAAGGTAATGAGAAAAGGTAAAAAGATAAACAAGTGTTTTGATCGATTGGATGATGCTCAATCGGCCGTGTCCCTTTATATTTATAGGGATGGGAGGTCTTGCCCCATTAGGAATCGAAACCATTACAAAAACGTGTGAAAATACAACTCCTAACCGGTTTTGACAGGGCAGGGCGGTCTAACCGCCCCGGGGACCGCGGTCTGACCGCGTGTCCGACGTGCAGATCTTCCATAGGCCATATCTCTTTCATCCGGACTCCGAATTGGACGTTCCATATATGGATTTTGATGTACTCGACGAGACCTATCTAATGGTGAAGTCCAAATTGCCTTTTAAGTACTTTGACCAGGGCGGTCAGACCGCCTATGTAAGGCGGTCAAGCCGGTTTTACCCAGTCCTGCCAATTTTGGGTGTCAACAACCTGAAACATTTGTTTACAGAGCCATGGGGCCGGGCTGCTTCCCTTCCTGAAAATCTTAAATCTGCTGCCTGAAAACGAGCTGTGTATTTAATGGCAAATTGCTGCTGATGATTGATGCTGTTTGGACAAAGCTGGGGAAGCTAGATTCTTTGATTTGTTCAGAGCAAAGACGTTTCAGACGGGTGCCGAAGCTAGTAGATGCCAATGGCGTTTTCAAGCTGGTTTACTTGATGCTGAGGAAATTTCCCCATTATTAGTTGCCCGGTTTCAGGAGCCTGCCTCACGCCATACCTGCTGAGTCGCCGAAATCCGTCACCTGTACGGTGTCACGTACTGCGTGCTGATGTGTTGTTCAAATAGTCCAATGCGCATCGCTAGCTCCAATGTGTACAACATCAGTTAAGAAAAATACTGCACAAAAAGAAAAAAAAAACAGAGAAGCCAAATAGACTAAAACCAAGTAAAGTTAAGCTGCTGGAGACCCTTTTCTCTTTGGTAAACTGCAGGGACTAGACATTGAAGGCAAACGTACGTTATCTGGAGTGAAGTGTGTGGCACTTGCACTGGGTTTGTTGCTTTTGGCCTTTGGCCACTGCTACAGTTGGTTGGCCGATCAGGTAGACAGTCTTTGATTTTCTTGACACCATGAGGCCATGATTCAGACCTGCAACTGCTTGGTCTTTGCCTGTTGTAAGGAATCGGATGCCCGTAGTCTAAGAGGGGGAGGGGGTGAATTAGGCAACTTAAAACCTTAACCTATGGCTTATTACTATTTGCATCAAACATAAACTAGAACATACTATCTAGATGTGCAACTAGGTTGTTCTAGTGTGAAACTCCCATCCCAAAACAAGTTTTGCATCCTATAGCCAATCCTAGTAAGATACTACTCTAGGTAAGTAAAGGCAAACAAGGATTGCAAGAATGTAATGCGGAAACTTAAAGGGGATGAGAGGAAGCAAACTCTTGACGCGCGATTTATCCCGTGGTATCGGTAGGCACTAAGCCACCCCTAATCTACATTGTTGAAGCACTCTACACAAGAGTATTGCTTCCCGGTCACCAAGTCTTTCCCAAGAGCACCACTTGACTTGCCACTAAGGCTCGCCACGAAGGCACTCGCCAAGCTCCCTTGGACACCTTGATGCCGCCTCCACTAAGTAGCTTCTCCACCAAGGGAAGGGGGTCTCCACGTCAAGACAAAGTGTCCTCGCCGCTCCACACCAAGCCGGGAGGGTCGAAGACGTTCTTGGGAGAGCCACCTAGGCTCCAAGGCTTAAGCACACCTCGCATACAACTTGATCCACTCGAGAATCACCTCACAAGGTAGGCACACCTTGCACTCACTCAGCTCTAAGCTAAACCTAACACTAAGCACACACACAAAGCATGTGCAAGTCTATGGATGAGCAATCTAGCACTTGGATGGATTGTATATGATCTTCAATGTGTCTTGAACTCCTCTGCACTTCCATACAATCCAGCCACTCCAAATGGTGGAGTGGAGGGGGTATAAATAGCCTAAGACGTCCAAGAGCCGTTGGCTAACTTGGCCAAAAACCATAGCGTCGGATGAACCGATGCTAGAATTCCAGGGCCATCGGTTCATCCGGTGCCCTCCACGTCACCTAGCCGTTGCATCTTCTTGACACATATCCTCAAGCTTGCAGCGGTCTCCCGTTTAACCAAATCGGTTCATCCGGTCTTGATGGGTTCGCATGACCAAAACCTCTCGTTAGCTATTTGACCATCGGATGAACCGTCACTCAAATCCTTATACCCATTAGTTCATCCGGTCTTTGAAGGACTTTCGCCCGAACGTCTCATTAGCAAATACGGTGGCCGGATGAACTGTCGCTACACCATCGGTTCATCCCGTCTGAAGGTTCCTGCTTGCTTGGTCTCTTGATTCATCCGCCAACTAAAATTGGGGCGTCGGATGATCCATGATCTTTTGACTTGAGTTTCCTTTCGCAGTGTACCACTTCATCCGGTGATTGCACCAACGCCGCTTCCAAAGGTACCATCGGTTCATCCGACGGTGGCATTCTTTTTCTTTTTCTTCTGCGGTTTTGACCCTTGAAAAATATACTATCTTCTCATTTTGGCATATGGTATTTTTGCATTCTTGGGACCTAGAAGTGTCTACAAAGACATGCTAGACAATATGGTTAGTCCCATTTATTATGTTGTCATTAATCATCAAAATTAATCTTTGAACAAATAGCATAAGAGGCTATGTTCGCTACACCTGTGTCTTTGGCCCTTAGACCAGCTACATATCAAATTAGTGCTACGTTTCGGCGCGCTAACGACTTCAAATTGTTAACTCCATTCATGCGCGGATACAGGTCAAGCAAGAAAGTTCATTCCGAGTGACTTTCTGAAGAGGATCCGATGAAAATATCTCGTCGATACCCATATGATGCTTTTACCAAGAAACTATCTGAAGGATCCAATGGAAATATCTCGTGAATCAAAGTTAATGATGACATTGGACCATACTTCCAAACGAAACGAGGGCTCAGACAAGGGGATCCTATGTCCCCAATCTTATTTAACATCGTCGCTGACATGCTAGCCCTGCTCATTAATCGAGCGAAAGCAGATGGGCAAATTAGAGGGGTGATACCCCATCTAGTTGATGATGGTTTGTCTATCTTACAATACGCAGACGACATCATAATCTTTCTAGACCATGACCTTGAGCAAGCTAAAAATCTTAAGCTCCTTTTATGTGCTTTTGAGCAGCTTTGGTGAAGATTAACTTCCACAAGAGTGAAGTCTTCGCTATGGTGCGGCCGAGAGATGGAAGCTTCCTATACTTCTCTCTTTGGTTGTAATTCGAGAGATTACCCTTTCGAGATATTTAGGTATTCCGATGCACCATAGACAACTCCTAAATTTCGAATGGAGTAAGTCAAGAACGCCTCAAGAAAAGCTCTCGTGTTTGAAAGCAAAATATCTCTCCTATGGGGAGGTTGGTTCACTGAATTCAGGTGTTAAGTAGCCTACCCATGTTCATGATGTCCTTCTTTGAAGTCCCTAAGGAGTTCTTAAAAACTGGATCATTTCAGATCTAGATTTTTTGGCAAGATTCTGCTATTAAACATAAATATAGACTTGCCAAATGGGACATCTTGTGTCGCCAAAGATCGTGGTGGCCTTGGGATTTTGAACTTACAGCTACAAAACAAATGCACATTGGCTAAGTGGTTAGTGAACCTTTTGAACAGACGGACTGGCAGTCTTTGCTAAGGACCAAATATTTGAGAACCAAAACCCTCACGGTATCATCAAAACCAAATGACTCTCACTTTTGGAGAGGACTCATGCGTATTAAAGATGAGGTTCTTTCTAACGGTTCTTCGTTATTAAAGATGGAACAAACACGAGATTTTGGGATGATACGTGGATAGGGGATAAGCGCTCAAGGATACCTACCCATCTTTATACCATATAGCGGGATAAGCATGTCACGGTTTCTAGGGTTTTGTCCTCTAGGCCCCTTAATATTTCTTTCGGCGGTCTTTGGTGGATAACAACCTGAGCCATTGGCTTCAACTAGTAGCTCGGGTCTCTAATGTTGTTCTGGTGGATGATAAAGACTATTTTAAATAGAGGCTGACAAAAAGTGGTTTTTTCACTGTTCGGTCTTTGTATTTACATGACATAGATACTCATCCACCGTTTGACATAGGAAGATACGGAAGTGGAAAATACCTCTAAAGATAAAGATTTTCTTTGGTTTCTTGAAGGGGTCGTTTGACAAAAGATAACCTCACAAAGAAAAATTGGAAAGGGAGCCAGCAATGTGTCTGCTGTAATTTAAATGAGACCATTCAGCACCTGTTTCTAGATTGCCCTTCCGCAAAAATGATTTGGAGGATTATTTTTTATGCTACTAATTTGACCCAACCTAGATCTATTAGCCATATGTTTGGTACGTGGCTTAATAATCAACTTAAAGACTATAAGCCCCTGATTTGGGTTGGTGTCGCCGCCATTTGTTGGGCCATTTGGAAATGCCGGAATGATATAGTTTTCAAAAAAACGAAGTTTAATTCGATTTTGCAGGTTATTTTCAGGGGAGCTTCACGCTCGGGCTGATTGCATAAGGCGCAGGCTAAGGATACCCTCATCGCCATGAGCAGGAAATTAGAAGTCGTTGCTCTACAGATTGCTAATAGAGGATGGAACAATTTTTTTCGTTTACCTTAGTCGGGAGCTTGTTGCCCGTTTGCTGCTTTTTTACACTTTTTGTGGACGTTTCTTTTGAACTCTGTATTTTTTGGCTGTGTACATCTTCGGATGTAGAGGCCGGATTTAATTATCCAATATCTAAAAAAAAATGGAAATATCTCGTTCGACAAATGGTTAGAAACAACAGTGATGTACAGTACAGTACAGCAGTGAACAACAGTAAGATGGTCGCTGACGCTCCCAGTAGCCATGCTCGGCAACAAACATGAGATACGAGGAAGTCGGCCGGCGCGCATATTTCGCATGTCTGTACCACCTCAAATCATCTAGGCGATACATAATTCCGCGACAAGAGAGCAAATTATATATAAACTGAGAGGGAGTTAGTTGGTCACCTGGCTATGCAAATTGCCAGATCGGCCACCGGAGCGTGATTGAATCGGCAACCAATTTCTCAACGGCAGCACACATGATCGACCTGAACATTAGTTTAACAGCCATGGGGCAGGGCTGCCTCCCTTCCTGGAAATCTCCAATCTTTGATCCTTGAGAAAGAGACATATACAATTTGTTTATCAGGATGGCGTATAGTTTTATGATAAATTGTCAATGATGTTTGGCCAAGCTCGGAAGCTAGATTGCTTGATTTGTAGACGATACCCGTTTGGGGCCTCTAGACACTGCTTATGCGATGGAGCTCAGTTTGATAGTGTTTTATATCTTATCTATTATTAAAGTAAGCAACATTTCTGTTTTTTTTTGTTTAGTCCGACATTTATCATCGACAGGTGGACCTTAAGCGTATCTGCGTATACAATAAGAATCGATGAATATCTGCGTATACATTTTGATGGTCACTTGGGCTGAAAGTGGTATGTCATTTTAGAATTGTTCTAAGTCAAATTTAGAGAAGTTTGATCAAGATTATAGAAAAAACTTCTTATATCTATGATATGAAATAAGTACCATTAGATTTATCATGACATCTATTGTTATAATATACTTACTTTATGTCACAAACATTGATACTTTTTTTATATAAATTTAATCAAAGTTGAAAAGATTTGATTTAGAACAAACCTAAAACGGCATGTATTTTGGGACGGAGGAGTGACACAAATTAACCTCTAAATCTGTATGTTGCTGCTTATTCTAAAATTATGCCAAGGTATTTGTGCAAGAAGTCTAGAGACAGTAGAGTTAACGAAAGACTTGACATTGATGACCAATAGTGATACGAAATATTGATGGTTTTCGCTCTGTCTGTGGGCCTTTTCGGGTTTAGGTTGTCAGCATGGGCCTCCACCACAGGGTCTCTACTTTCGGGCCGAGTTTCAACGAGTCCAAGCTAGCTAGCTAGATCCAAACGAGTTCATTCATTTTTCAACCAAATAAAGCCCCCTGGGTGGGTCGGGGAGACTCCGGCATCAACAATGAAAAGTTTCCCGTGGATGGGTGTACATACGAGTATGTGAGCGCATGCTTTGCGTGTTTTGATATATATATATATAAAAACTAAAAATCTTGACTCAATAAATATGTAAAAGAATATCAAATTGACATTTTTCTAATAAATATTGAAAACAATTTCTTATATATAAAAGTTGATTCACGAAAAATATCGAGACAACAAATTTAAAAAATAAGTCAACATTTCTCGGATATCTCCAGTGAGGACTTGTTTAATTTGCAAGAACTTTTGGTGTTTTAAACCATTGCAAAATGTAACTAAATACTCTTGTAAAATTTGGCCATGTGAAGCCAACACATCCAAACGTAGCAAAAAGTGCATTGGGATGCGTGCTAACATTCACATCTTTATACATCTAAACACCTCTTCCAAAAGTAAGGAAATTTGTATTTGGTGGTAAAAAAGTTTGCAAATCCTTTTGCAAACTTTGCAATCTAAATAAAGCCTGAGAAGCCAATGTTGCAGCTCCTAATCTAGCTCTTATCTTCCCAAGCCTTTTGAGTTAACTGCTATATATATAGTGCCATCTATTCCCGACCAAAGTGTCCCCACATTCCACTTTTCAATCACTTTTCATGTCACGTGGGCACGTGGCTGCCACATCACGAGGATGGCACAGACGACCGATGAGGTGAAATCACTTGTCATCATTCTCCAATGCAACAAGACTTGTCAATCCATGAGGTGAAATCACTTGTCATCATCCTCCGTCTTGATGCCGATAGGGTTTCAGCGGTGTCTAAGAATAGACAAGGTCACTAATTAAAGGAATAATATCACATCCCAAAATTAGGTTGATATCAAATTAAAATTGATAAAAGGGACCATATATATACCCATGGGTCCCCACCGGTCAATGTCCCAGAGGTCCCTGCCAAGTGGACCCGACCTGCCAGAAGCCTCGCCGACCTGCAAGTGGGCCTGACGACCTTATCCACAGACCCGACGATTCCGGGCGACCTTATCCAGATATCGGAGGATCCGCAGTACTTGGAGTGCAAGCCAAGGCACCGGGACGCGGCGCCGCCAGTAGGTCCGAGTATCACAGGATACTCCTTGTAATTCGTAAGGATAACTTCTCAAATTGTAACCGACCCGGATATGGGTCCATCGAGCTCGAATGGAAACCCTAGTCCATCCCCCATATAAGACGGCCAAGGGCTCCTTCGAGGGGACATCTTCATCTCTCTCGCATAATCCCACCACCACAACTGGACGTAGGGTTTTATTCTCTGGAGGCCTGAACCAGTCTAAACCCTTGTGTCCTCGTGCTCCTCGCCATACTCGCCGTATTCCGAGTTCGCCACGTGAACTACCACCTACGCTCTTAGTTCCCGATCCTCAACATTAAGCTGCAAACTGCTTGGGTAGCCCCCTTGCAGATCTGTTCAGATCTCACCCCTTAACAGTTGGCGCGACGGTAGGCGATCGAACTCATATCGACATGGTGGCCCGATATGGTGTTGTCTTCCTGGCGAGCATGGCGGCCATCCTTGCCAACCACGTGGAGATACGCCCGGATCCTTCACGGCGACCTCTCTGTTCCGGTCGCAGCTCCTCCGGCGCGCGGGGGCAGGTCCTGTAGCGCCGTCGCCACCCCTGTTTCTGACCTAGTGTCGGAGACCCACCCGCCCAGACCCTACGACCTTGTCCAGGGGATGGAGCGTGTCATCAGCATGACGGAGGAGACCTTAGAGATCTGCGAGCGAGCTCAACACTCGGCGGCGGTGCTACGCCACGATACCTTCCCCTTGACTGCAATCTTGCGGCCTTCGCCTCAGCCAGCTATCCAAGCCTTCCCAGATCCAATCTGGGCGGCGGCCCTCTGGCGACCTTAAGCCGGCACCTCGCGCCCGCCGCGACCCCCTTGACGTACCTTGCACCTACCATAAGGGTGCGAGGCATACTCTCCGCGGATGTCACCTGCGGAAGAGGATCGACCAAAACACCCGGCTACACACGACCTCCCGGTCCGGTGCAGCGAGTTCGAGAAGGTCCGGTCGCGTCTCCCCAACGACTTGGACATCGTCTTCTGTCAGGTGCTCGTAGTCTCGGAGAACGAGCTACCTCGTCATGGTGCGACGGACTCTCAGGAGGCGGCGCACATCCAAGGCAATGCCCTGCGTGCCCAGCGGCGTGCAGAAGAACAACGTTGCGCAGTTCCCCCTTGCGCTCGCGACCTTCGCCTCAAGTTCGAGGAGGCGGGGATCCCGACGTTCAACAGCCCCCCAGGCCAACCTGGGCGCTGCCATTACGCGTCTCCAGCAAGCTCAGCTGACACCTGAGGCCGAGGAGGCCATCGCCTACCTTCGGGTCGCCACGGCCTTGGTGGAAGAAAAGAGCGCGGCCTCCAAGTCTGCCGCATCTTCGTCAACACATCACTCACGCAGTCGATCCCATCGACCTCGGCGCAGCAACCTCCCACCTATCCAGGAGGAGGTCGATCAGCACAACCCCGAGCAGCCAAACCGCCCGACTAACAGCGCCAGGGATGGAGACTTTCGCGTCAACCTAGACAACAACAGGCGTGCCCGCGACGCCCGCGGTTACATCGACCAACGGCACTGCGAGCGCGAGGAGTGGGAGCTTCGCCATCGCGCGGAGTACGACCGCGAGTACGGCCCCTGGGTGCCGTACATCGCATCGTGGAGCGCGAGCAGTGCGACCACCACGACATCGAGAACCGGTGGCGTGCCGTGTACGAGGCTGAGTACGACAACCCGGAGGTCGCCCCTGCCAATCGGGATCGACAGCCACGATCGCAAGTCATTGTTCCTGCGCGCAGCGTCCAATCGCCACCCAGGGACGCTGCTCAAGCTGGAGGTAGCATCGAGGTCGGTGGACTACCCCGACAACTTCAAGCCAAACATCCAGAAGTACGACGGGCGCTCCGACCTAAAAGGATCAATGCAAGTGGCCTAGAGCGGGGGTGAATAGACCTACAAAATAAATTCAAAGTTTTCTGCCAATTTTCTGTCAGTGTCCGGAACCTCCGGGAAAATGCACAGACAATGAATTTTACTGGAGCTTCTGATTTTTCAAACCTGCACGAGTTAGGAAGCTAAGAGCTGATTTCACATGTAAGATACAGATAATGGAGGCTATGAATTTGAAGCATAAGCTACTAAACAACCTTAGAGCAAGAAGAACTTAGAGATCTAGAGCAAACCCTAATAGATCTAGTTGAGAGCAAACAAGAATAAGCAAGCAATGAAAGTAAAGATTGTAAAGCACAAGGGACACAAATTTTACCCGTGGTTCAGCTCACCACAAAGGTTAGCTTACGTCCACGTTGTTGAGGTAAGCCACAAAGGCTTTGGGATCTCTCTAGATCCACTCCTCTCTCACGCCTATCACCAAGGTAATAGATGGAGTGCTCCACTAATCACAAAGGGTAATACAAACAACTTGGAGCAGCCACACAAAGCTAGGAAGCTCCCAAGTAACCTCTAGCCATCTAGGAGTAGAACTCCAAGAGTAATAGATCCACCAAGTAAGCTAGGGTTTGACCAAGCGCACTAAATCTTCAAGAGAGTGAAAGTATTTGCTTCTTCTCACAAGGAATCACCCAAGACTTGAATGCTAAGGATGGATTTTGGATTCAAGTAGGTGGGAGTGAATGCTATGAATGAGAAAGGGCCAATGCCTCTTGTTTCAAGAGGAAAGAAGAAGAGGACCGTTGGGGGTCAAAGGGGTATAAATACCCTCAGATCTGGATCTGCAACGACTCTTTTTGAAATCCCGGAACCTCCGAAAAAATCTCGGAACTTCCGAGGTCTGGGAGTCTTCAGCTAGCAGACAGAAAGCGGTCCAGAACTTTCGGGAAAAACTCGGAGGTTCCGGAGACAGAGAAACAGAGCTGCAGCTGATGAGTCATTTGTGGCTGGGATGTTTTGTTGGTTTGTAAAGAACTTAATGCACTTGGTTCTATCCCAAAGCCACTATTAGTATCCCTCTTGATAGTATGGCTTGTCCTATACTCAATTTCTAAAGGAAAATAAATTAAACTACCATCCTTGGACAAGGGTAAGCCTTCCTTTTTGAATTAGGGGTCTCCTTTTGTTCCTTTGCACCTTACACAAATCATTAGCCTGAAACATACACTTAGAAGCTCATTAGACCTTTAATTGGGTGGTCAACATCACCAAAACCCACTTAGGGCTTGATTACCACGCCGCCTAAGGGTCAAGTGGCGGTGGCCGACCACATGGCGGCCTACTTCCACCGTGACGGCAAGGCTCGTGCTCGCTCAACAACCTCGGCCGGCATCAAATCACAGGTTGACTGTCGGGCCTTCACCTCCAACTTCCAGGCGACTTACAATCACCCTGGAAACGCCTTCAACCTCAGGAGTATCGTCATGAAGCCCAATCGCGGCTCCCCGACTACAACAACCGGTTCTTCGAGAACTGCAACATCTGCGTTGGTGTCAGAGACGACCAGATTGTCGAAAGCTACAAGAAGGGCATTAAAGATCTCACGCTCTTTGAGAAGATCCACGAGTCTGGCGCCACCACCGTCAAGGCCCTCATGGAGGTCGTCCAACAGGCGATCGACCCGAAGAGGCGATGGTGAACGATTCGGCCGAGCGTCTTTGGAGTGCGACGCTAGCACATCCGGCACAGCAAGGGACTCCGGTTCCAAGTTGTGCAAGCGACCTTCCGAGGTGCTAGTGGCTGGTCGACCTTCGACGTTCAACCAGGAGGAGTTCCACGAGGGGGCCAATCATACCCTCTGTGAGTGCTCACAGTTCAAGATGGCCTTCAGCACTCCTGAGGACCCCAAGCGATCCAAGAAAGACAGCGACCAATCTTCTTCGCGTCGCTACAACAACAACTACCGCTGCGACGACCGGCGGGACCGGCATGACGATCACAATGACCGGGACCACCGCGATGATCGCCGCGACTGTTGACGGCTGTTATGTACTACTTTCAGCCCTCAATATTCTCACATAAATGGAGGCATATGCATTATTTACTTGCATTTTGGTTTGAATAATGTAGTTCCACTTTTCCTTGGAGATTATTTGTATGTAGGTGAAATACCTCTTAAAAGAGATGGAAACCCACCTTCTATGGAGAAACCATGCCAACTCAGCTGAGGAGGTGGCTGCCACCAAGGAAACACATGGCATTCCACGTCATTGATCCAAGGGAGGCACTCATCGATGAATCAGAGAGCGCCACATGGACTTCACATGGATCAAAGGGCCCACCTCGGATACCAAATCAAGCCATGCAGGGGATGGATCGGAGGGCCTGAGCCACCAGGAGGAAAACCACCCGTGGGGGCCTAGGGGGCCGGCTGATCCTTGGATCGGCCGAACCGCCTCTGGCTCGTCCCATCTCATCTCTCCACGTGTCACTTGCTCATTGGTCACTTACCTCACTCCCGGGTGTTTTGAGGCCATTTGGTGCTCCGAGCAAGCCTGGTCCTTGCCTATAAATAGAAGGAGGGCTCCCATTTCACACACATCACTCTCTCTCACTTTTAGTTTTCAAGGCTAGGGGGTAGGCTATAGTAGCTCTTCTTCAGGTTCCAAGTCTTCTTTGGAGTCTAGGTATGAGTTCTCTTTTATCTTTATTTCATTGTATGACTTTGATCTACTTCAGTTATTCAGCTATTTCATATAAAGTCATGGTAGATCATATGCTTCATATGTTCTTAAGTTCATCCTTTGTTCATCATTTAGAGGCTTGTGTTCTTCATGAACACTACCTTTTGATACACTTGAAGGATGATAAACTCATTCCTTATGTGTTTGTTCATATGTTAGAGGCTCGTGTTCTTCACGAACACGACCATTTGATCTTGTTGACTAGACATAAGAGAGTTCGTATCCGTTCGTATGTCTAGCCTTAGTTGATCTTGTTAGATGGCATGAGAGTGTTGCATGTGGTTTGTGTCGGTCTAAGTTGACGATCTTGGTGGTTCTCACCATGGTCACAATAGCCCGGTAGGGTGAAGTCTAGCGACAACACGGGCATGGTGCACGGGTTGTGTGGCTACGTTAGTTATGAGCATACCCCCCGTAACGATAGAGGTAGGACGTAGTGGTGACAGCTGTTGGACCCTTTGGAACCCTCCGCACTAGGGTACTTGCTGTAGGAGTCTAAAGTCTAGTTTAGAGAGTCTTTGGTCGTCACGGCTAGCTCCTGTTTGTACCTAGGTGCTGAACCTTACCCTCTCATGCAATGCTCATGCCTATCTCCTGTATCATCTAGCTTTGTATGTTTAGTACATTAGAACCTAGAGCTAACTCGTATGTTCCCCTAAGTAGTGTGCTAGAGTAGAGGTAGATGGTATGTGTCACACTACCTTTATATCTTTATCTTACCCCTGCCTTTGAGTTTGTTGTTTCCTATATCTATCTCTCGGTTTACATTCAGTGCAAAAGCATAAGTCTATGATATCCGCCATTGCCTTCCATGGATACGATAGCCTTGGAATATTCTCCTTCCTTGGGGAAATGCTACAATGGTTTATCTGTGTGCTTGCAGATTCGTTCATGATCGTTTAGATTAACCTTTGGCAAGTCTTGATGTTCACGCTAACTCGGCGTCGTTAGTTGTGACGTTAAGAGATGCCAACAGGCATTTCTTGGTGTTGTCACTGAGGATGGATTTCAAATCTGTTCTTAAAGTGATCGCGCTAAGAAATGCCAACAACGACAACCACCGTGATGACCCACCTCCTGAAGTTCGCCGTGACGAGCGCGACCTGCCACCTCCACCTTCAACAGGCAACCCCAACGGGCCCTTTCAACCACCTACCCGCACGATCAATATGATCGTCGAAGGGCTCAAATCCCATGCGAGCAGAAGGCGCTACCGCAAGGACAAGCGTGAGGTCCACCTCATCCACACCCAGCCAACGACGCCTCTGCATTGGTCTGAGCAGGCGATCACGTTCTCCAGAGCTGATCACTGGGTCCACATCTCAGATCCCGGGTCTTACCCACTCATCGTCGAGTCTACGGTGGAGGGGGCCCTGCTCTCCCATACCCTCATCGATGGGGGAGTGGGCTCAAGATCATCTTCGTCGAGACCTTGAAGAAGATGAAGTTCGACTTCGACAAGCTCACGGCGTGCGACGAGCCCTTCTATGGCATCGTCCTGGGGAAAGCAGCCTACCCGCAGGGTCGGGTCTCCCTTCCTGTCACCTTCGGTACCAAGGACAATTTCCGCACGGAGTACCTCAACTTCGTGGTCGCTGACTTCAAGTCCTCCTACCACGCGATCCTAGGTGATCTCGAGTCGATGTCACTGTTTTCCAAAGAAAATCAATTGCAAATCTATATGCATGCCAGGATCAAGTTCCATGCATATAGTTGACATAAGTGAATAACAGTACAGTATCACGTAAGGAAAAAGAAAGATTATCAGGGATTTACGCTTTATCCTGGAAACGAAGGCTCCAAACATCACGAAAACGATCGGGGTTGCGTCGCCTAGCACCGACAACATCTTCTAACGACTTCATAGCAGCTTCCTCTTCTCGAGCAACATTGTTTATAGCAAGGGTGAGCACATGTCGTACTCAGCAAGTGTGGGGAAGTATGAATGCAAAGGTTTATCAAGGAAAGGCTGATAGGTTGACTGCATTAAGCAATTTTAGTTGGTCAAATTTTATTAGCACCTGATTACTAATAAAGTATAAGTATACACCAACCCACAATTAACATAGAGATATACACCATAAGCATATGGCTAACATAATCATAACCACGATTTAAGTCCATCTTCAAGTTCAATTATCATGTGAGGGTCCAGGCCGCTCTTGACCGTGAGCACGGCTAATCGATTAGTTTTACACTCTGCAGAGGTTGTACACTTTCACCACAAGTCGCGTAAAAGTTCAGAAGAACTTTGAACCCAACCATGCGATGCTAGCTAGGCATCATACCACACTTCCTAGGTGTGATTGCATAGGACGCTTCTGTGCCTTTACAAAGTTTCCCGGTCGAAATAACCCGCATGAGGTTACGAGTCACAGTATATAAAGTCCCCTAGTAGGTACCGTGTCTTAGCCAAGATCAACTCCCCACTAGAGCGAGTCTATACCCCAACTAAATGCTCCCCCTTGCCCTTTCGGTAAGGTCACCCCAACACTAGAGTCCCTAATTAATTAGCCAAGCCAGAGCCATATAGCCTTGTGGTTGCACTGTTGTCCTGGGTGGTCGCTCCATGTTCCGATTAAACATTGTGATCTTGTATTGACCATATATATATATCATAAAAGTAAAGTATGTTCATCATTATTGTTGTTCATTAGAACCACCATAACCCAAAGTATAGCAGCTAAGCAAAGCTACCCAACAGAAAGGTAAACCCAGGTTGACAAGGAATAAATGTAGTAAAGACTAGGATAAACCTTAACAGGACCCATCAATATTAATGCAAGCATATGCAATGAGTGATTAAACACAGTTATTGGGACCAAAGAACAAGGACACACTTGCCTTTAACCAGTGTAATGATGTTGCTCAGAATGTCTTCACTTCTTGATCTTCCAAAGCTCTCGAACCACGTTCATTCTACTCGCATCAATCATCGGGCACAAGCATACAAAGCAAACATACAAGCATAACTAAGAACAATGCACCAATCAAAAGAAAAGCTTTAAAAGAACGCACTAAAGATAGGCTCGATGCTATGGATCATCAAGCACATGCACTGTCTTGAGATAATGAAAGGCTTGGTTAGCTTTATGGAAGACACTAGGTTTGAGCATGAACTAGGATCAAAAGATCTGGAGCTTGAGAGGAGATTAGCTCAACAACAGATACACACTGAGACAGAGAGCTTTGATAAAGAACGTCTAACGAACGATTTTCATATGTGAGAGAACAAGGCTATGAGCTAGATTTATTTTAATTAGCAAAAGATATGTAAAGGATATTTCATAAGAAAATACCCTAAATTGGAATTAAAGCAAATTAAACTTTATTTATAAAACCGGTGTAAAGAACTTGTCAACTTTTATTTATAAAGATTCATATATAAGATATACCAATTAACATTTAGCTTAGAAAAGGATATACTATATGAATCACCTAAACATAACTTTATGATTCGAGTGGATCACATTATTATTAAAAACATTATGGCATTGGCATTAATCAAATTAACATTTATTTATAAAAAGCCGGTGTAAAAGCCTATCAACTTTTAATTAGAAAAGTTTAATCAAACATTAAACAAATTAACATTTGGTTTATGAAAAACGGGTAAAAGATCTAATTAGATTTTATGTACAAAAGCATGTGGAAAAAAATCATTAATCAATTTAATATTGATTATGAAAAACGGTATATAGCTCTATATAGATTTTATTTAGAAAAGGCATGTTTAATAAGCATTAATCAAACTTAATATTAAATTTATTTTCAGAAAACAAAACATGATGAAAACTCACCACTAACGCGTACTTCATGTCATTATGAACCTAACACAACTTGAACGGATTAAAACGGATCTAAAACGTGAAAACTGTGAAGAAAACAAGGTGCAAGGACCTACTGGCAAGGTTCAGAAACTTCTAGGGGTTTAACTGTAAGAAACCGAGGGCATATACGCAATTAAACATATAAACCGAAGGGTCTGGGTGAAAAACTAAAGGTCGCAGGAATGCGGGGGTCCAAAACAAAAAGAAAAGGACCTAATCGTAAGGATCTTTGCGCTACGGGAGGACCGGCCTGCAAAACTAGAAACCTTAAGGGATTATCTGCAAAAGCGTCACGGTCAGCCGGGTTGATCGGTATGCGACGCGGTTTGACTCCGCTTGAATTGGATCTGGACCGTTGGCTGCAGATCCGACGGTGGGCGGCGCTAGCGGAAGGATGGGCGGCGCTCTGGCGATGATGCACGGCGGCGCGCGGCGGAGGTTCGCCGGCAAACACCCAAGAACGAGCTAGGATGCACGATTCGAGACGAGATCTGCACGAGGACGTAGCGTGCGACGCAAGGAACAAAATTGGGGTACTGGAGCAACCTGTTGGGCAGCGATGACGGTGTCTCTCGGCGGTGGAAGGCTTCTGGCCACGAAGTCCGTGCGGCTCTTGGATGATGCAGGCACGAGGGCGTCTACGCTGACCGGCAACCGTCATCTCCTTGTGGTGGTCCTGGACAACTCCTCGTCGGCGGAGAGGCGATGACATCGGAGATCAATGGCGGCGGTGCTCGGCTAGGGTTCGAGTTCGGGCGGGAAGCACGGGCGAGGCGGCTAGGGTTCAAGGGTTCGGGACAGGGGTGGCGACACCTTTATAGGGCCGAGGAAGGCACCTTGGCGTGCGGGACAAGCCGGGAGAGGCGATGGGCGCGGCTGGGACTCGAGCTCGGCCGAGTCCTTCTTCACGAGGAAGGGATGACGAGGCCCCAGCGTCGATGGCTGCGAGAGAGGAAAAGACGGAGGGGGCTGGTGGGCCGAAGCGGAGAAGAGAGGCGCGTGAATGGTGGGGGTGACGAGGCGAGCAAGCGGAGAGGAGATCGTGGGCATGAGACTTTGCCACGACGGGCTGAAAGTTTGGATGGGCCGAAAAAGGAGAAAAGAAAAAGGATTTCTTTTTATTCTAAGAAAATATTTTCGTGAAAGGAATAATCTAGAAATAGCTAGATAATTCATTAAAGCCACGAAAAATACTCTGAAAATCCCAAAAATTCCAGGAAAATTCCCATAGATAGATTGGGACATGAACAACCCAAATAAAATATTTGGTGCTCATGAAAATGATTTTAGAGCCTTCTAATAAATAGAAATAGCTCAAAGAAAATAAGAACAAAGTCCAGAAAATTCTGGAAAATTCTCGGAAGGGTTTGGTCAGCTCCTAAGCGCATTTAAAAACATTTTGCACTTATGAAACACCAGATGCATCAGCATGAATGCTACACTCACACAATTGTTTTATTTAATTCAGAAAAACAATCAAAAGACTTTCCTATTCTATATTTCCTGTAAATAAAATAAATGTTTGGATTCTTTTTTAAAATTGAGAGAAAATTATTGTTTTAATTACTCTTCCTATTCACATCCTGAAATTGGAAATTTCAGGGTGTGACAGGTTCATGGCCATCCCGCACTACACCTACTTGGTGTTGAAGATGCCTGCTCCAAATAGGGTCCTCTCCATCTACGGCGACCTCATGGTCTCCTTCAAGTGCGACTCCGAGGCCCTCGACATCGTCGTGACCTCCGCCTGCGTCGACGCCTCCACAGTCTTGGTCGCGGAGGCCAAGAAGGTCGCTCCGAGCGACCTAACCATCCTGGAGCAAAAGCGTACCGACACCGCCCTGGACGCCGCACCTTCGACGAAGAGAGTTCGCCTCGGCCTGCCCGACGCGGAGAAGACGGTGGTGATCGGCGACGGCCTCGAGGAAAAATAGGAACTCGCGCTCACCAGTTTCCTCCGGGATAACACAGAT
Source organism: Cenchrus purpureus (assembly GCA_022644695.1). Lineage (NCBI taxonomy): Eukaryota > Viridiplantae > Streptophyta > Magnoliopsida > Poales > Poaceae > Cenchrus > Cenchrus purpureus. The sequence goes on from CP053462.1 coordinate 78,285,873, forward strand.
ATATTCGCATGGAGTCCATCGGATATGCCGGGTGTCGAGGGTGGTGAGCACTCCTTGGATGTAAGCAAGACGGCCAAGCCTGTCAAGCAGAAGCTGCGCCGCTTTGCAAAAGATCGCAAGGACGTCATTAGGGTAGAAATAATAAAGCTCCTAGCTGCCGAATTCATCCGCAAGTGTAAAAACCCAGTTTGGATCACCAACCCGGTGCTTGTACCCAAGAAAACCGATCAATGGAGAATGTGTATCGACTACACAGATCTCTGTTGGCATTTCTTAGCGTCACTACTAACGACGCCGAGTTAGCGTGAACACCAAGACTTGCCAGAGGTAAATCTAAACAATCATGAATGAATCCGCAAGCGCACAGATAAACCATTGTAGTATTTCCCCAAGGAAGGAGAATATTCCAAGGGTATCGTATTCGTGGAAGGCAATGGCGGATATCATAGACTTATGCTTTTGCACTGAATGTAAACCAAGAGATAGATATAGAAAACAACAACTCAAAGGCAGGGGTAAGATAAAAGATATGATAGGGTAGTATGACACACACTCAGATCTACCTCTACTCTAGTACTCTACGGCATAGGGGGAACATACGAGTTAGCTCTAGGTTCTAATGTACTAAACATACAAAGCTAGAAGATACAGGAGATAGGCATGAAACAATGCATGAGAGGGTAAGGTTCAGCACCCAGGTACAAATGGGGAGCTAGCCCATGACGACCAAAGACTCTGAAACTAGACTTTAGACTCCTACAGAAATACCCCAGCGCGGAGGGTTCCAAAGGGTCTGTCAGTGTTTTAGACACCGAGCCTACCACGGGGTACCCGATGTAGTAGATTGTGCGGTGGGGCTCGTCGAGATCAGGAACACGATGGTGAGACACGGGGCACACAATTAGGCAGGTTTGGGCGCAATGTAATACCCTACGTCTGATCTGCGTGACTCAGTATTGATTGCGTATGTTTTGAGAGGGGTCTGCCTGCTTATATGTCAGGGAGGTGTTGACGGCTAAAAAGTACCACTTTCAGCCCTCAATATTTTCACATAAATGGAGGCATATGCATTATTTACTTGCTTTTTGGTTTGAATAATGTAGTTCCACTTGTCCTTGGAGATTATTTGTATGTAGGAGATTATTAGGAGTAGGATGTGAAGAAAGGCAACATTGATGCCTTGGTGAGGAACCATACACATTTTGAGCGATCTGAGAGTATCATTTTGAGGAACTCTGATTTTCTTTTGAAAAAGTTTGCAAAACTTCCGGTTTGATAGTTGATCAAGGTATGAGTGATTATGCACATTCTATATAACCATTCTATCTCTCAACCGTCCAAGGCAGGTGAAGCTATATACCCCACGTCATCAGGTGAAAGGTAAGAACATTGCCAACTTGTTCAACTCTTGGTAGAGTACTTTGCTGTATGTTTGCCATAAGTTGAGAATACAATATTGTAGCAACTCCTGATCAACCAACCTAAGTCTCTAATGTCTTGCTTCGAGACGAGCAAGAGGTTAGCTTGGGGGAGTTTGTTGACGGCTAAAAAGTACCACTTTCAGCCCTCAATATTCTCACATAAATGGAGGCATATGCATTATTTACTTGCATTTTGGTCTAAATAATGTAGTTCCACTTGTCCTTGGAGATTGTTTGTATGTAGGTGATTTACCCCTAAAAAGAGATGGAAACCCACCTTCTATGAAGAAACCATGCCAACTCGGTGAGGAGGTGGTCGCCACCAAGGAAACATGGCATTCCACGTCATTGATCCAGGGGAGGCACTCACCGACGAATCAGAGGAAGCCACATGGACTTCACATGGATCAAAGGGCCCACCTCAGATACCAAATCAAGCCATGCACCGGGGGAGGATTAAAGGGCCTAAAGCACGGCCAAGAGAGATGGCGCCCTAGGGGTTCGGCCGACCCTAGGATCGGCCGAACCGACCTAGGGTCGGTTCATCCCGGCCTTGCACGTGTCAGCTGCTCATTGGTCACTTGCTGCATCCCGGGGTGTTTTGGAGCACTTTGAGCCTCTGAGCAAGCCTGGTCCTTGCCTATAAATAGAAGGGGAGGGGCTCCCATTTCCCACACACCACTCTCATTCTCCTCTCACTTTTAGTTTCCAAGGCTAGGGGGTAGGCTAGAGTAGCTCTTATTCAAGTTCCAAGTCTTCTTTGGAGTCTAGGTATGAGTTCTCTTTTATCTTTATTTCATTGTATGACTTTGATCCACTTGCTTATTCACTATTTCATATAAAGTCATGGTAGATCATATGCTTGATATGTTCTTGAGTTCATCTTTTGTTCATCATTTAGAGGCTTGTGTTCTTCGTGAACACTACCTTTTGATCCACTTGAAGGGTGATAAACTCATTCCTTATGTGTTTGTTCATAAGTTAGAGGCTCGTGTTCTTCACGAACACGCCCCTTTGATCTTGTTGACTAGACATAAGAGAGTTCGTATCCGTTTGTATGTCTAGCCTTAGTTGATCTTGTTAGATGGCATGAGGGTGTTGCATGAGGTTTGTGTTCAAGCTACGAGCTGTCTAAGTTGACCGATCTTCGGTGGCTCTTACCACTGGTCACAATAGCGTCCGGGTGGAGTCTAGCGACAAGCGTAGGCATGGTGCACAGGTTGTCAGCTACGTTAGTTATGAGCATACCCCCCGTAACGATAGAGGTAGGTCCGCAGGTGGTGACAGCCTTGTTGGATCCTTGAGCAACCCTCCGCGCTGGGGTACCTGCTGTAGGGGTCTAAAGTCTAGTTTCGCAGAGTGTTGGTCGTCATGGGCTAGCTCCCCGCTTGTACCGGTCTTGAACCTTATCCCTCTCATGCAATACTCATGCCTATCTCTGATCTTCTAGCTTTGTGTGTTTAGTACATTAGAACCTAGAGCTAACTCGTATGTTCCCCCTATGCTGTAGTGTGCTAGAGTAGAGGTAGATTTGAGTGTGTGTGTGTCGCACTACCCTTATATCTTTTATCTCAACCCTACCTTTGAGTTTGTTGTTTCCTATATCTGTCTCTTAGTTTACATTCAGAGCAAAAGCATAAGCTGAGATATCCGCCATTGCCTTCCACGGATACGATACCCTTGGAATATTCTCCTTCCTTTGGGAAATGCTACAATGGTTTATCTGTGCGCTTGCGGATTTGTTCATGATCATTTAGATTAACCTTTGGCAAGTCTTGATGTTCACGCTAACCCGACGTCGTTAGTTGTGACATTGAGAGGTGCCTACAAGGCGTTTCTTGGTGTTGTCACTAAGGATGGATCCCGGATCTGTTCTTAAGATGACGATGCTACGAAATGCCAACAGGAGGCAGGGTTACAAGTCGGATTAGTACAAGAGTACTATTCGAGTAGGACTAGGAGTAGCCTATATGAGTTTATAGTAAGCTATCCTAATCTTAGTACAAGACCTTGTCCATCTTGTCTTGCCTTGTGGCCCACGGTAATCTTGCACCGTGGCCCACTTAGTCGAGTAGTCCAGGTGTGGAGGCCTTATCTCCCGGGTATGGCCCACATGTGTGGTGGGCCCATGGATGCCCGGTTGACAAGCCCCCGAGTACTTTGTAGTCGATGTGATGCTTCCAAGTAGTCTTGAAGGTCTCCACGATTAGTTCCCAAGCGTCCCTGAGTTCTGCAAGCTTCAATCTTCAATAGTACTTGAATCATCATGATGCTGGAAGGTACTCCAGCTAACTCCACGAGTAGTCTTGAAGTCTTCTCGAGTTGTTCCCAAGCGTCCCCGACTACTTCCCTTGAAGGTCTTCAATAATACCCTCTTCATTCTTGAAATCATTGCATCAAAGATCCATATGGAAATGCGATTAATAAAATCGCATTCCATATGGAATGTAGCCCCCGAGCCTTAAGTCGAATCCAGGATTCAAGCTAAGGGTCAATCTTCTAGCATTTGATCTTGCTCCGAAATATCCGTAGAAAATCCGAAGAAAACATATGGGAATGCGATTACTAAAATCACATCCCATATGGATGTAGCCCCCGAGCCTTAGTTCGAATTGATAATTCAAGCTGAGGGTCAATCTGAAGTCTTCGTCAAATAATCCCGCAAAATCCTGAGAAAAAACTGAAGGACACGTGGCACGGAGCCCCCGAGCCCTGAGTCGAGAACTTTCTCGAATTGAAGGATCCAATCTGACTTGTAGAAAGTGGCCTGAATTCAGTGTACTGTAGCTGAGTGAAAACCAATCCCATCGAGTAGTCGAGCCCCCGAGATGGAGCCGAATAGGTCTTGGAATTTGTACAAAGTCCACTGACTTAGCCGAAAAAATTTTGCCCTGTGTGAAACCAATCTGTTGAATTCGAAGGGTCACCAGGTCGAACCGTTAGGGTTTTGGCTTATAAATACCAGAGGGGGTATCCCTTAGGGTTTTACTGCTTCCATCGCCCTTAGATCCAGAAAGAAAGCCCTAGCACCCGTAGCCGCCACAGAGTTTTGAGCGTCTACGCCGCCAAGTGCTTCCACCTCCACCCCCTCGCAGCCCCCGAGTAGATGCGAAAGAAGACTCTTGTAACTGGAAGGATGAAGGCTTCGCCATCCAAGGGACAGATGAAGAAGAAATCTGGTCGCGACAAAAATCAGTTGCCGGAGCCCAAATACAAGGCGGTGGTGATCAAGAAACCACCAAGCCAGGCCGCCTCTTGGAAGAAATCCAAGATGAAGGAGGATGACATCAAGGCCCTTGAGGTTGCGCTTTGCCGCGAGAAGGCGATCGCAGTTGGAGCTCCGCTGGGTTGGGATGCATGGCCCATGGAGGAGACTCCCGATGAAATCCCAATGTTCAGCCATTTTGTCGAGCGTGGGTTGACTCTGCCAGCCTCGGATTTCTTCAGAGGGTTCCTCGACTTTTTCAAGCTGGAGCACGTGCACTTGAACCCGAACAGCATCTTCCAGATCGTAGTGCACGTGCACTTCTGTGAAGCTTTCCTTGGAATTCACCCACATTGGGCTTTATTTAGGAAGATATTTCGGTTGAAGCCACAGCCCAATGGCAACTTCCCAGTAGTAGTCGCTGGAGCTGGTCTTCAGATGCGCCAGAAGGCACAAGAGTTGTACTTCAAGTATGACTTGATAGATTCCAATCAAGATTGGAAGACCAAGTGGTTTTATATTGAGAACGCCCCGCCTCAGCTGCCCAAGGCAAGCATGTTTGCGCCAGTGTACGAGAGACTCTGGAAGGACGAGCCGTCGATGCAAGAGTGCATCCAGATTCTAGAGCTGCTGGCAAAGATTCCGCAGAAGAAGGCGCAAGGCTTGACAGCTGAGAGGGTAGCCTTCAGCTTCATGAAGCGCCAAATACAACCCTTGATGCAGCGGGAGCATCTAGGGTACGAGTACACGGGCCTTGGAGATGGCTCGAGATTGTCTGCAGAGGAGATCAACGATGATATCGTGATGGAGAGGCTGCAGAAGATCTTCAAGAACCTTCATGGAATTCCAGCAGCTGTCCAAGAGTTCAGTGCTGATAATCCTGTTGGAAATTCCGAAATCGCCAGACAAAAAGGTGAAAGATGATCTGACGAACAATCATTCTCTCTGAAAAAGACGATCCCTTTACACGGAGGCATGGGGGCTCCTTTTATAGTGCCCGAGGGTCACTTCTTACATTCCAATTCTACCCTTAACAATATTACATATAGAAGGAAATGTTGAGGGTACATTCGTCCACGACAATCACAGAGATTTCTACTTAATTACAAACATGCCCTAACGTGTTCTGGCTTCTTTCTTCTTGCGTAGCCAAGCATCTCACATTTCTTTGTATCTTTTCTAGTACGCTAGTGACTTAGTCAGCTTTGGCTTTCCTGAATATCTTCATGATCTTGAGGAGTCTTCAGTCATCAGCTTCGGAAGAAGAAACCACCTTTTTACATCATCTTGATGCTCTTTCTTGAGACCTCCGGAGTGAAGAAGTTTCCCTGGAACTTCTGGTTTCCTGGTCTTTACACAAAACACATAGGAATGAAAAGAATCCCGGTTTCTTAGGAATTCTGAGGGTCAGTATCATGTTAGTATATAAAAAACTATCTTGTTAGACTTCTTTTCTTGTAGGAAATCTTTCTCTAATCATAAAAAACAGCGATCCTAGTTATATTCACGAATCTGAGAAACTCCGGAACTTCCTGGGAATTCCTGGCTGATGATGATTCTGATGGCGCGTGTCTTCTTGGAAGATCCCGAGGGTGACGGTTTTTAGCTGATCCCCAATAGTAGCCCCTCGGGGAAGTGGGTTGACTCCGACGACTCGTTTCCACGTGAAAAATTCTGAGGATTGGTTAAAAACGTCACGCTCGGGCGTCGGAGGGGACACGCGTCATCATTTTATTGATTGCCGGTTCGCTTCCCGAGGCACCTTCTCGACGCATCCCTTTGTTCCTATAAATAGGGGGTGTGTGGTAACTTTCGCTTTCACTATTTCCCAGCTTTTAAGTCTTCTCGGAAATTTCTCGTATTCTTAGAAACTTTCTGGTGTCCTGTTTCCTGAGCTTCACTTCTCTACTTTTCCGAAGGTAACCCTGTTATTTCTTGTTTCTTTAGTTCTGTTTCTTAGTGATAAGGTTGACTTTTTGATTTTGTAATTTTTTGATTTTCTGCTTCCTTGGTCTTTAGGTGGCTCGGGTAAAAAGTGCCGCCAGGCCAATGACGGAAGAAGAAGTTGCTCAGGCTGCTGCCGTTTTGGGTTCTGATATTCCGCGGACCTCTGAATCGCCTTCTTCAAGTGGCGCCCCTTCTTTCCAAGATCCTGTAGATACTACGTTCTGAGGAAGATCTTTCTCAGGTTGAGGTGGAGATGGAAGAGTTGATGCCTCCGAAGGTGGCTTACCCACCTACATTCGTTTTTGGGAAGTCTCTAGTGACTCCTGCTTTGATCAAGGATTTTGAAGAAGCAAATTTCTTCCCTAGTGGCTGTGGTCGTGCACTGATAGATGAAGAGACCCCTCAATCGCAACCTGATGAAGTGGTGGTTTTCAGGGATTTCTTTACCGCAGGTCTTAGGTTTCCATGTGACGAGCGTCTTCCATCGATCTTGGATCGATTTCAAGTGAAGATTCATCAGCTCACGCCTAACTCGTTTTTGGAACTTTCGAAATTTTTCTGGATTCAGAAGACCTTCGAGGGTCATATAAGTGCCGATGTCTTTGCGCGGCTCTTCGAACTTCATATTCAACAAAAAATTATCAAGCTTGATGATGATAACTTCTACGAGGCTCATTACGGATGTAGCACTTTCAATACTCGCAGAAAAAATGCGAGTCAGAAAATCGAGAGGATTCAACTTGCTCCTTGTAGTAATGACAAATGGGTTGATGACTGTCAAAGATTTTGGTTTTATGTGAAGGTTGATATGTCTAAGGAGATGGGTCTTGCTGGTCCTTTGAACCCTTTTTATACTCCTATTGGATCGATGACCGCGGTGTCGACGGCTTCCTTCAACCGGAAGTCCCAAGACTTCAAAAAGGGTGAAGATACGTTCTTCTTTGCTTGCACTATCCTTGGAGGGCGAGACGTGATTGAAGAATACATCGCTGCTAGTGTGTGGCCGTTGTCTTTTGGGTGGAAACCCAAGAGAATTGTATATCTTTCTGTGGATTGGGCGCCGTGCAAGGTTCTCTTTCCAAGATTTGATCTTCGCCTTTCCGAAGGTCAAACTTTGGAAGATTTTATTTACCTTGTGGAGGAGTTGGTTGTTGATATGGTTGGAAAATGCTATTTGACTGAGTATAATCAATTTATGAATATCGTGAAGCATAAGCGGCGGGTGAACCATGTTTTCTCGGAACTTGGCCCGGAGCCAGCTTTGCTTCCGAGGCCTCCTGGTCCTAAGAAATTGATGCAAGCACCGGGTGTTACCGGGTTGGTTGTCATTGGTGCTCCCGCGAAGTCTCAAAAAAGGAAGAGTTCAAAAGTTTTGGTAATTTCTGAAAAGACCCCCGACAAGTCCTCCGGATCAAGCAAAGTTCCTGGGAAAACCAGGTCCTTGGAGATTTCGAAGAAGAGGAAATTGGCTTCTGGGGGTTCTTCCTCGCCTCCTCAAATTTCCGAGGCCGAGAAAACTGCTGCGGCTGGTTTGGCGGATTTGAAGAAGAAAAGGGGTAGCGTGAAGTTTATTTCTTCTAAACCTCGCGCTCGTATTACATCTGCTCTTTTTGATGCTGAGGAAGATGACAGTCGAGAATCAGGTGATTCCTTGTTCTGTTGTGAAGTGGTTCCAGGCCGTGTTGTGTGTTCCCCTTCTTCGGAGAATACTTTTGTTGATATTGAGTCTCTTTCAGATAAGGAGCCTGCTGTTGCTGAAAAGGTTGGTGCATCCAATACTTCTGAAGTCTCCAAGACTTTGGAAAAGGGGATCATGCTTTCGGAGGATAAAACCGGCGGTGGTGATGCTTCTTGTAAATTCATGGTTGATCTTGAAAAAACCGTGCAGCGAGGTCCTCCTTCTCATTTTCTGCTTCTTATTCAAGGTCGGCAAGATGTACCTGAGAGCGAAGGCATTCCTGCTGAAACTTACGGATATAATCAAACTTTTGGGACAAGCCTGAAGGGTAAGTTGCTGTTTGTTGGCGGTGCTGGGATTGGGCGGGATGATGATCCTTATAGCTTTGATATGCTATGGCATGCTCCAGGATCGCTTGCTGCCTTCGCAAGCTCATCTGGGGGCGAGGCTTTGAAGAAAGCCTCGTTCCCTGACCAAGATTTGGAGAAAATTTCGGATTCTCAGATGGAAACTGTGAAGGATGATGCTCATGCGATGGTGAAATCCGTGCATGAAAATGTCGGAAACTATTTTGATCCTGCAGGTGCATTGGCTTCGGCTTCTTCTTTTTCTTCTTTTTTATTTGGTCTCTGCCTTTACTGACTAAAACTTTTTGTTGTTCGTAGTTTTTGAAGAAACTTTGCATAGATTTCCTGCAAGGGATCTGTCAATGATCAGCACTACTCTCGGTTTGAAGTCTGTAATTGCCGGGAAGATTGCTTCTGAGAAAACTCGCAAAAACGTGAATTATGCTGTGGAATTGCAAGGCAAGATTCTGAATCTTGAGTGAGATTTGGATGATTCGAAGAAAGTTCTCAGGAACTTGAGATTCCGAACAAGTCTTTGACAGAGATGGTGGATATTTTTAAGGAGGGAAAGAAGCGTGCTGTTGATGCTTATATGGGCCTGGAAGTTGAACATGCGAAGCTTCAGAAGTCCCATGCTGACAATTTGAAAATCATTGAAGAACTGCGTGGGGCTGTCGAACGTGACGCGAACCAAATCTCGAATCTCAAAGTCAAGAACGCTGAGGCCATGAAGCAGAATGCTGATCTTGCGAAGGCTAACGGGGAAAAGGATTTGAGAATTCTTTCTTTGGAAAAAGATCTTGCTGAAAAGATTAAGCTTGTGAATGATGGGGAGAACAAGATAAAGACTAACTTTGAATATTTGTTCGAGAAATATAGTGAAGCCCTTGGAGAGTATGGTGCCAGGCCAAGCCCTTTTCCAGATGTAGAGGATCCACAGGCGATTATTGGTTGGCTTATAGAGGAGTTTGAAAATCTCCCTGAACTGATTGGCTCTGCTAGTGATTTCGCCGCTGCATTCTGTACTGAGAGCCTTTTGAAGCTCTTGGAGATTAAAGATTGTGCTGATCTTGGAAAGTTCTGTTCTTCTGGATTTGAGTTCCCCTCAGCTTCTAGTGTGTCGATGATTCGCGCAAACGAAGACGTGGAGAATATAAAGAAGAACTTTGTCAAGAAATTTTGGATGGCTGGGGCAAGGAATTTGCTAAGGAAATAGCTCGTTTGAAGCTTTCCAAGGTATTCTTTTCTTCTTGTTACCATCGCGTGCCGTTTGGCTTTTTTCGTTTGTTCATGCCATGCTTTGCTTACTGACGCTTTTGTCCCTCTTTTTCAGATTTTAGAAGATGAAGCGCAGGAGGAGCTTCAGGTGGCGTTAGAGATGGATCCCAAAGATATTGCTGAAGAAACTGGTGGAGAGAGAGTTGAAGGCGAAAATGATGCTGATCCTGGTGTGACGCCGGCTAGTGAAGAGCAGGTTTAGGATTTGAGACATTCTTAGAACTGACTTCAACTATCTTGAGGTGTATACAAAAATGTGTAACATATTATTCCTGCGCAGGTCCTTGAAGGGGGCCAGCACGGGATGTTATTCCTATCCGTATGTATCATGAACGGGTTATGGCCAGCGGTGCTTCTTGGTGTTTGTACAGAGAAGCTTATCCTGAAAACTCCTTCCGAGATTTTTGGATTTTCTGTTGCGAATACTTTTCGATGCACAGCTTCCCTTTGGGTTGGTTCTTTTCTTCACGAGATGACTTCGCTGTTTCGAGGCTGGAAGAAGATGCTGTATGCTCTGTGAAAATGGAGCCCCTTAGCTGCGGATGATGATTTTGCGTATGTTTGTGATATTGTGAACATGGGCTCAAGCCCGTCACGTGCTTGAACTTCCCTTGTAATTCTCCTCGATCCTTATTTTGTATGAACTTGTTGTAATGAAATGTTGTCCCTCGCGATATGAAAAAGCAATTTGAGAAAAGTTTTTGTAAAAACGTCACCCTCCCTATCTTGCGTTGTGTAGCGCGAGGGTGTATCATTTCATTGGAAAAGAATTCTGTTGGTTGTTTTCAGAAATTTCTGTGAACTTTTCCGAAAAATGAATGAATAAGTCGATAAAACTTGCACCGAGTTTTATGGACTTAAGCCTTTTTGATTGAAATCCGTGTTGATATGGCAACTCTTGGTTTCCTTCAACGTGTGCTGTGAAGTTTTCTTTTGTAATGACAAGTTTTAAGAATCTGAATCGGTCGGAGTGGATCTGTAATAAATATTTGTGAAAGGCGGAATATAGTCCATATCCTTTCCGTGAAAAATTAAAGGGTGATAGTCTGTAATAGGGTCACACCCTTTGTTATTTGTAGGCCCTTGTGATTTTCGTGGTTGATCAAACTTTTTGGTATGTGGCCGCAACCTTTCGTTGCCTTCGACCTTCGTGATTTTCATGGATAATCACACTTTTTGGAATATGGCCGCAACCTTTCATTGCCTTCGACCCTCGTGATTTTCATGGATAATCACACTTTTTGGAATATGGCCGCAACCTTTCGTTGCCTTCGGCCCTCGTGATTTTCATGGATAATCACACTTTTTGGAATATGGCCGCGACCTTTCGTTGCCTTCGACCTTCATTTGTTTAGTTTTTGTGAGAACAACGATAAAGAAAATGACAATAATGGGAAAGCATCTAGGGGAAAATCTCTTTCATTAATGATAGAAAGAAAATTTACACGAGGCCCGCCTCATTAAAAACCTTGCCTCCATGACGGAGTTCCCCTTGCAAGGAAAAGAGTACGGTCCCTTTAGGTAAAGTAAAGATAGAGGAAAATTAAAGTTTTTTCCCTCGACGACGTTTATAGATCCACAGGCCGAGGTTTTTTACAATTTTTCTTAATTAATTTGAGACCTAACTAAGCTTATAGTTCTATCTTTTCTTAGGGGTAGTACGTTTTTAAGCTGTCCACGTTCCATGAATGTGGTAGCTCCATTCCCAGCTCATCAGTTAGACGGATTGAACCCGGCCTATTGCTTTCTTTCACTATGTAAGGTCCGTCCCAAGTTTCTTGCAGCTTCCCCGGATTTTCCCAATCCTTCTTCTTGATAACCGTGTCCCCGACCTTGATTTCTTTCCTTACAATTTTCTTGTCTTTCCACTTCCTAGTTTCTTGCTGGTATTTTTCCAAGTTCTGAGCTGCTTCCAAAATATCCAGTTGGATCATATCTTTTTCTAATTTTTCACTTTCCTTAGAATCATGAGATTTTCTGATAACTCTCAGACTTCCATTCTTGATTTCTTCTGGTGTCATGGCTTCAGTGCCATATAACAAGCGAAAGGGGGTGAACCCCGTGGCTCTTGAGGTAGTTGTGTTATGAGACCAGATGACTCTTGGTAGCTCATCCACCCATTTGCCTTTCTTTTGATCGAACAAGCATTTCTTGACACCTGTGAATATGATTCCATTTGCCCTTTCTACTGCTCCGTTTGATTGAGGATGATAAACTGATGAAAACTTCACATGCGTGCCTATGGTTCTTCCGAATTCCTTGAAGGTGTGACAATCAAGCTGTTTTCCATTATCTACAGTGAGTTCTCTTGGAACTCCAAATCTGCAGATTATGTTTTGCCTGAAGAATTTTTGTGCGGTTGCAGCAATGATGTTTGCTAATGGCTTTGCCTCGACCCATTTGGTGAAATAGTCGACAGCTACTGCTGCAAATTTCCAATTGCCCTGTGCTGTGGGTAATGGTCCTACCAGATCCATTCCTCATCTTTGTAATGGCCACGATGGTGAAATGAGCTGAATTGGGAGTGAAGGTGCCTTCTGATGTCTGGCTGTTTTTTAGCATGCCTCGCATTCCTGAACCAATTTTTTTGCATCGAGAATCATGAATGGCCAGAAGAATCCTTGCTTTATTGCTTTTTCCAGCGAGCGCTCTTGTGCCAATATGGGCTCCGCAGAATCCACTGTGAATTTCTGCTAGAAGTTCCTTCCCTTTCTCAGAAGTGATACATCTGAGCCAAGGTTCGGAAATTCCTGATTTGTATAGTTGTCCGTCTACTATGGCATAGTGAGAGCTGTGTGTTCGGGAGGACCGTGGATGGTCGCCTCGGTGTGATGAGTGATTGACAACGTGGTGGACCGATTCTTGGCTAAGTATTGTGTGCAAAGGTTGCGCTTGACTGGTGCAGTGTGAAGAACAAGCGCGAAAGGTCGTTGCTGTGAGGCCTGTGTGTGGAGAAGACAAGTAGGCTTGGTTCGAGGGACCCGTGGCTGGGTCAAGTGCGGGCCGCATGGTGGCAAGAACGGCAAGATGAAGTCATGGACGGTTTCTTGGTTGAGCCTCAAAACCAAGGTCGAGCCGGACTACGTGGAGCCGAGTCATGAGTGGTGATTGGCGGAGGCTACACCGAGTTCATGGGGTTTCCGTGGTTCACCGAAACCACCGGGTTCCTTGGTTGATCCACAAAGCCAAGCTCAAGAACCGGTGGCAAGACTGCACGGGTGCCCGGTCGACTGGTGTGATGACGCCCCGAATCTTCAAGCGGAGGACACGCGGGATCGCAAGGCTTGCGCCGAGGCTAAGCAAGTTTGCGGCCGGGCATCCGTCCGATGGAGCGAAGACAAAGATTTCCGAATTCCGCCTTGAGGGGCATGTATCCCTAGTTAGCTAGTAAGGGTATTTTCGCCTTCGTTGCCTCCATATAACCCAAGTGGTGAGAGGATGGCAGCCATCTCTTGGAACCCTAGCTCATTTGCTTTTCCTATTTTCTCTTCCTATTTTCCTTAGGATTTTCTTAGGACTAGCTTGAGAGCTTCATGGTGAGATCTTGTGAGAGGGAAGGATGATCGGCAAGCTAGACCTTGTATGAACCTCTTTGGTATGTATAGATGATTCCGTGGTTCCTCAAGGCTTGATGTGTCTTTCCTGCTTTCTCCTTTTGGTGATTTTCGAGCCCTTTCTTGGCGATTTTCTTGGAGTGATTTCGAGGCCTTTCTTTGGGATTTGGTGGGGATGTATGCATGAACCCTTCGTGGTTCTTTTCCTTTGATTCCCTCCCAAATCCGTGAGCAAAGGGGCTCGATTTTGGGGTTTTCGTGGCTCTAGGGTTAGAGGCGTTCTTAGTGAGATTTCTTCGATTCCTCTTGATTTGACAAGTTTTGGTGGACCAAATCTTGGCTATGGAGTGCCCATGAGGTGTTCCTACTATCCCCAAAGTCTTGTGCAAAACCGTGGAGCGATTCGGGAGATCGGAGTTGGATTTGGGGAGTTGACCATGCGCCTGCTCATCCCGAGAACTCAGTCACACCGGTTCGACCGGTGCCTCTCACCGTCCGACCGGTGCGACTCTTTGTTGAGTTTTGCTCGTGAACGCCTTGGTGAGTTCCTGTTGCCCCGTGTTGCCGCTTTCGAGTTTGGGTCGGTTTGGAGCTCAGAGGCCTGCTTTGGAGGATTTGGGGTTTCTGGCTTGAACCGTCTCGATCTGAGCTACACCGCCTCGACCGGTGTAGGGGCCTTCGTGGAAGTTCCTGTGTTTTGCCGCCAGGGGACCGGTCCGACGACTGGTGCTCACCGCCTGACCGGTGTATGTCAGTAGTGCTCGAGTTGCTAGTTCCGCTGCGTTCTCGAGTCGGTGAAGGTGGTTGTTGGTTCCTAGGACCGAGCACTGCTGGCTGCGTGGTCTTGACCAACTTGGGTAGTTGAGTCGAGACGTGATTTGGAAGCCGTGTTCGTCTTGTTGGGGTTCTCATCTCCTTCGAGAAGAATTTTTATCGGCTCCCATTCACTCCCTCTCTGGTTCGCCTAATCGGTCCTTCAATTGGTATCGAGCCGGTTCGGTCTTTATTGACTCTACCGCCTAAGATCCAAAGATGGCGATCGAACGGGGTTCGGGTCCTCCGCACTGATGGGAAGAACTACCAGATGTGGCAAAGGCGGATGGCGGCTCCTCCGGAAAGGGTCGATCCTTTGGGATGTCACTGAACACTTATGTTCATCCGATGAACTTCCTTGCTCCGTGATCGAGGATATGTTCGCCAACAACAAGGCGCCGACTACTTGTTTCGTGCTCGTGGTCACCGAATTCAATCGGGTTGACAGAGGACTTAGCTTGTAGGATTTGGGAGCGCTTGAAGGATGCTCATGCCGGGAATGCTCGTTCAGAGCTTGGATGTACGCGACTTACGGAGAGAGTACGAGAACTTCACTCATCTCCCGCGAGTCCGTCGATGCCCTTTTCCCGTTTACGGTCATTGCTAGAACAACATGAGAGCCAATGTGGACGCCTCCCATACAATGATCATGATAGAGCCGTGAAGCTCTTGCACTCGTTGGATCGCACTATGGGACGGGAAGTTTGAGGCTATTGTTGAGTCCGAGAAGTATGACACCTTGACGGTGAACGAGCTGTTCTCAAGCTCAAGTCTGAGTTGGACCGTGGTATGAAGCCAAGATCGAGAGCCCGATCGATTCTCATAGTCTCGCCTCGCTGGTGGCAAAGGAGCTAAGTCTAACGCTAACGCATCCTCCGTGATGTACTGCCTTCTTTGATGTCTTTGCCGACGAGGAGTTCGACGTGCTTGGAGAGGACGAGCCGGGCGTGCCGACTGTGCGGTTCGAGAGGTCGCACGAGAACCGGTGAACATGAGGAGGACAGACGGACGTGCTTGCAAGCCAGGGACACTTCGCCGCCGACGCCCGAGAAGACGGAGAACAAGGACGGCTACAAGGACGGCTATAGGCACCGGTCGAGCAAGGATGGCACCGATCGAGGCGCGATCACAAGCACAAGAACAAGCACAAGGACGAGCGGCGGTCGAGGAAGAAGGACGGCCGCGGCAGGAAGGCCCGAGCGATGGTCGGAGCGAGCGACGTCGACTCCAGCTCCGCCTACTCTTCCTCGAGCTCGAGTAGCGTGAAGATGAAGGTGATCCGCAAGAACAAGAAGTCATCCAGAACTTGAGCGGGTTGAGCGCCGCGGAGATGGCTTCGGCATGGCCCGTAGCTCGGCAGCAAGAAGAGCCACGAGTGACTGACTCACGACTCGAGGATGAGGTATGTGATGAGCTCTCTTCTTTGCACAAGGAGAATGATGAGTTGGTTGACTTGCTTGATAACCGCGATCACATGCTTAGAGAGGCCAAGAAGATGAGGAAAGAGCTTAGGGCCTCACTAGAAGATGCTAGGAACCGTGTGGTGAGCTAGAAACCCGTAACCTAGATGCTAAGCTTGATTCGCTTAAGGCTTCTCCTGTGGTTTCGATGAGATTGATTCTGTGATTGCTCTGTGTACCTAGTGATCTTATCGCTCTTAAGGATAAGCATGCTTCTACTTGTGATGAACTAGATATGCTTAGGGTTGAAGTGGCCGAGCTTAAGTCTAGACCTACTTTGCTAGGTGCTTGTACTTCTTGCCTGCTTTTGCATGGAAAGATTGATGAGATGCACAATGCTTCGCTTGAGGCTAAGTTGAAAGAGCCTATTCCCACTTCTTGCTCTACTTGTGAATTGCATGCGGTTAAGAATTTAGAGCTTGCACATTATGTTGATCGCGTGATGAGAATGATGAGTCGAGAAAATGTATGAGCTGGTTGTTCGGGTCGTGAGCCTCGCCTTGGTATCATGATAGCGGCTTTCAAATGCTATGATGGTCGTGCACTTGGGGAATGACAAGCTTGGAGAGAATAAAGGTGAGGAGTTGAGAGAGTTGGAGAGATTCCTATCCCACCACCAAATGACATAAGAACAAGTTTGAGCCCAAGCCTAACCATCTCGTAAAACAAACTTGACACTACTAGATCCACCCATATTCCTCACCCAACAAATGATTTTCAAACCGTGAAGTTTGTGAGCCCAAAGGGAGGTGAGGAAGGAGAAGAAGGGTGAGAAGCCAAGTGGGCAGCCCCAACCCAAGCCAAAGCCTAAGCCACACCCATAAAGTTCCATTGTGGGTATTGTGGGAGAGATGGTCACAAGGATGAGTTTTGCTTCAAGAGGAAGCGTGAGGAGAGAATGGCTAGAGAGTGGGCTAACAAGGACAGTGTACCACCCTCTAATGGTGTACCCGAGCCTCGTATGCATGCCCCCAAGGCGATTGTGAGGACGGTTCCGGCTTGGGGAGACCGGAAGGTCAGCAGGTGCGGGTCGAGCTACAGTTAGACCGGTGTACTACACACCCGGGTGCCGTGGTCCGCGCATAAATGAGTCGGGTTTCGTGCTCGTGAGGATGCTCGGTTGGTTCCGAGGTCGTGGTTCCGTGGTTGGTCCGGAAAGTTTGCGGTGGTCGCTAGGCGCTCTCCACCTCGTGCTCAATACGGGGTGGAGGAGTCATAGCTTTGAGATGGAGAGGAGGAACGATCCACGGTTTTCCTTTCGTGGCTTTCGCCTCCTCCGCCTAGAGAGGGTTGGTTCCCTCGTAGTGGTTACCGTGGTGGTGTTCGTGGTGGTAGCTTTGATAGGTGTGATGTTTTGGTTTGCGCTAACCCCACTTTGGAGCAAATGGCTCAATCGGTTTTACTCTTTTGGTACTAACCCGGTCGAGTCGCTTTGTTCACTCACGTGCTCGCTTTTGAATTTGTGTGGGAGACTTGAGGAACGTTTGGTTGATTGACTCGGTTGCTCGAGGCATATGACCGGAGACAAGGGTGGTTCTCAAGTCTCGTCCCGTGGTGTCCGGGACATACATCACCTTTGGGGACAATGGGCGAGGGCGTGTGCTCGAAGGTGAGATCAAGGTAAGTGACAAGGTCACTCAGCGTGTTGCTCTTGTTCAATCGCCGGGGTTCAATTTGCTTTCGTGTCCCAGCTTGTTGGATGAGGGCTTTGAGGTGTTGTTTGACCGGTGGTTCTCGATTTTAGATTCTCGAGGGACCTTGTTTGCATGGTCGCTCCCGAGGGTCAAGTGTTCCGAGCTGATTTCTCCGCCTCGTGTGGAGCGTTGCTTTTTGGCCGGTTCTTCGAGTGAGTTGTGGAAGTGGCATAGGAAGTTGGGTCACTTGAGCTTTGACCTTTGTCTCGCTTGAGTAAACTCAATTTGGTCCGAGGATTGCCACGGTTGAGGTTTGAGAAAGAGTTGGTTTGTGCGCCGTGTAGGCATGCCAAGATGGTAGCCTCTTCTCACCCGCCTCTCACCGATGTGATGACTGAGCGTCCATGCGAGCTGCTCCATATGGACCTTGTTGGCCCAGCTGTGCGATCTGCGGGTGGGAAATGGTATGTCCTTGTTGTGGTGGACTACTACTCTCGGTATGCGTGGGTGTTCTTTCTTGAGGAGAAAGGGAGACGTTTGGTTTTGTTCGAGATCTTGTCTTGAGGTTAAGAAACGAGAGGCACGGAGATGCCATACGAGCGATCCGCAGTGACAATGGCTCGGAATTCAAAACTCTCGCTCAAACCTTTTGCCATGACTTGGGTCTTGAACATCAGTTTTCGAGTCCGTATACACCTCCCCAGAATGGCGTGGTGGAAAGGAAAAACAGGACCTTATGCGAGATGGTTTTGACGATGCTCGACGAGCATAGGGACTCGAGAAGGTTCGGTGAGGCGGTCAATACCGCGTGCTATGTGTCAGAATCTACCTCGTGGTTCATAAGAAGAAAACACATTACGAGTTGATGCACGGTCGCACACCCAAGGTGAGTCACTTCCATGTCTTTGGTTGTAAATGCTTCATTCAAGAAAGGGAAGAAGTTGGACAAGTTCGAGGCTAGGTCTGCGATGGCATTTTCTTTGGTTATGCATCTCATTCTAGAGCATTTCGTGTGCTCAATCTTGAAACTAACCAAATCGTGGAGACTTGCGAGGTAACCTTCGACGAGACACGCCACGTAGTCGCTTGTTTTTGAGTGTGCAGTGACGACGAACTTGGCGAGGAGATCTTTCAGAGGAGGAGCATGAACATGGAGATGATGAAGATGGCGGTGTGGTGCCCGCAGCTGAACATTTACCTACTACATCGACGACGATCGAGAATGGACCCTCTCCACACCTACAACGACAAACAGATCAAGGCAAAGTCTGTTGTTGAGGGGAGGTAGCATCAAGGCGAGAACCTCCCGGCGAGTGCAAGTGGATCACCCACCGAGAATCATCGGCGACATGAATGAACGCTACACGGCCGAGGGTTGAACAATTCTCATTTCGCTCATGCTGCTTTTGTTGCCACCTTTGAGCCCAAAGACATTGGACACGCGTTATCCGATCACAATTGGGTTAACTTCGATGCATGAGGAGTTGAGAATTTTGAGAGGAACCAAGTTTGGGTGTTGGTTGACCCTCCCTGTGGTGTAAGCCGATTGGGACAAAATGGGTGTGGAAAAACAAAGAGGAGAGAAAGGAGAAGTGGTGAGGAACAAGTCGAGACTTGTTGCTCAGGCACAGTCGAAAGAGGGGATCGACTACGAGGAGACTTTTGCGCCTCGTAGCTCGCTTGAGGCGATCAGATCCTTCTAGCCTTTTCCATGGCTAAAGGGTTCAAGTTGTACCAGATGGATGTGAAGAGTGGTTTCTGAACTGTGTTGGAGGAAGAGGTGTTTGTGAGGCAACCACCGGGTTTGAGAGTGAGAAGTACCCCCACCGGGTGTACAAGTTGAGGAAGGCGTATGGGTTGGAAGCAGCGCCTAGAGCTTGGTATGGTAGGTTGAGGGGTTCCTGCTTGAGAGAGGGTTTGAGATGGGAAGGTCGACACTGCACCTTGTTTCTCCTCGTGCAGGTAGAGATATCCCGATTGTGCTGTATACGTGGATGATATTGTCTTTGGTGGCTCGTCTAACTCTCTTGTTGCAAGGTTTGCGAAGACATGAGGGAATTTGAGATGAGCATGATGGGCGAGTTGCTTCTTCCTCGGGCTACAAATCAAGCAATCAAAGGAAGGAACATTTGTGCACCAAGCTAAGTACACCAAGGACATTGTGAGGAAGTTCAAGATGGAGGACTCCAAGGCCATGGCGACCTATGAGTACGACTACAACTCTTGATGCGGATGAGGAAGGTGAAAACGTGGACCGGAGAAGAGTACCGAGCATGATCGGGTCACTCCTCTACTTGACCGACGAGGTCGGACATCCAATTCTCGGTATGTCCGCGCTCGTTTTCAAGTGTCTCAGAGGACTTCGACGGCAAGCGATCAAGCGCATATTCGTGTATTGCGACACACTCCCGACTTGACCTTTGGTACTCTTCGTCTTCTTCTTTGGCGCTTCATGGTTTTTCGAGACGGATTTTGGGTGTCGGTTGGATAGGAAGTCCACTGGGACTTGCCGGTTCTTGGGTTCTTCTTTGGTGTCTTGGTCTTCCATAAGCATGAGTGTCGCTCAATCCACTACCGAGAGGCGGAGTATGTGGCCGCAGCTAGTTGTTGCTCTCAGCTCCTTTGGATCACATACACCATGAGTGACTTTGGTGAGGAGTATACCCATGTCCCACTTCAATGTGCACCAGTGCCATAAGTGTTGCAAAGAACCCAAAGTGCTCCATTCCAAAACCAAGCACATAGAAGTGAGGTATCATTTCGAGAGACAACGAGAGAAAGGAAGATAGCTTTGATCCATGTACCCACACATGACCAACTAGTCGATATTTTCACCAAACCCCTAGATCAAGCAACTTTCACTGCTTATGGGGGAGCTTGGTGTTTGTTTGATTTCTTGAGTTGATGTGTGGGAGCTCCTTTGTAGCATATGTATAGCTTTCCTTTGTGCATTTCTTGCATTTGGCATGGCATATGTAACATGATGTATAGGCATCTTTGTATCTTAGGTTGCATGCATTTTGTATCATATGCATTGTTTAGGAAAGGCTTCTCCCATATACATTGTTCACCATGGAATGACATATGTCTTTGTGAGCTAATTTGGTAAGCTATGGTTAGTTTGGCTTAGCTCTTGATAATCTTGGTTTATATCCATGGTTGATGGCTATGTTTTTGAAAAAATTTCATATATATATGCTCTCAGAGTAAATGCCTTTACATGATCTTGACATGTTTTTTGTGGCTTGGCTATGCTTAATTTGTGGTTGGATAGCTTATTTTGATCATATGGGGCCAAAGGCTCATTTGCCATCATGAATGTTTAGCCCCATGCTTCATCTTGTGGAGGGGCATAAGTTCCTTTGTCGCAAAGACATTTCATGTACCAATTATAAATCTGAAAATGAAATGTAAATTGCTTGAAAATGTGCTCCCATGTCATATGTGCTAATTTTAATTTGCTTTGGTGTTAAATCGTTGCATGATGCCTACCAATGAGAAGTCTCATATATAGAAGTAGGCACATGGCTCGTGGCTTTGACATGACATGAGGTGCTTGTGGGTGTTTATGATGGTCTTATGCTTAGAATGGTTGTCCTAGCATGAAGTTTGTGTGGCTTTGCCATTTTGACATGTTTTGCTCATGTTTAGGACTTTGCTCATGAGAGGGTGATTTTTCGCAAAATTGCTCAATTCTATCTTAGCTTCGCCCAATGGTTGTGAAACTTGGTGATCTTGTAGTTGATGTCATTACGAAGCTATAGAGTATCTAACTTGCTCATTTGGACATGTGTAGCATTCTTTGTTGAATTTTGTCTATTTGAGAAGCTCTAGGTTGCATTTTTGGCTTGATTCATGCATTGTCAACAAGGGGGAGAAGGTTGAGCATGTTTTGGCTTGCTGCATGTATTTAGAAGGTTTCCAAGTGGTTTCGAGCTATTTTTGAGCTCGGGCAGTTTCCCAGGTGGCATCGGCCTGACCGGTGAGGCACACCGGTCTGACCGGTGTAGTTCCCAGGTGCTGGACGATCTTGTCCACCGGTCTGACCGGTGAGGGTGACCGGTCTGATCGGTCAGAGCAAAGCTGAAGCAGCTACTCTGTTTTGCGAGGCGGTTTGCATGCATTCGTCCAGGGGGAGTTGCATTGGTTCAGGGGGAGCTTGCATGTGTGCAGGGGGAGCTCTTTGTGGTTCTTGAGCTTTGGTTTGATGGTTTGTGCTCTTTGCTTGAGCATGTTTTGTCTCGGATGTGTCGAGCCGTTGCCCTTGCCTAAGGGGTCCGAGACTTGTCTTCTTCAAGTGATCTTGCTCTTTGCCTTTTCTTTGGCTTTCGATCGCTTGTTGGAGTTTCTTTTAGTCGTTTCTTTTCTTTTCCTTTTCTCTTGGTTACCAACGTGTGTGTTGTCAATGCACTCATCAAGGGGAGATTGAGAGCCGGTGTGGTTTGAGGACCGGTGGATGGTCGCTCTGGTGTGATGAGTGATTGACAACGTGGTGTGGGCGATTCTTGGCTAAGTATTGCGGTGCAGGTTGCGGCTTGAGTGCGGTGTAGGTGAAGAACAAGCGCGAAAGGTCATTGCGGTGAGGCCTCGGTGTGGAGAAGACAAGTAGGCTTGGTTCGAGGGACCCGGTGGCGGTGAGGTCAAGTCGGCCGCATGGTGGCAAGAACGGCAAGATGAAGTCATGGACGGTTTCTTGGTTGAGCCTCAAAACCAAGGTCGAGCCGGGACTACGTGGGAGCCGAGTCATGAGTGGTGATTGGCGAGGCTACAGAGTTCGCGGGGTTTCGGTGGTTCACGAAAACCTTGGGTTCCTTGGTTGATCCACAAAGCCAAGACCAAGAACCGAAGACGGAGGTGCAGCAGCGCATCGGCCGACCGGTGGTCTGACCGGTGGGTACCGATTTGACCGGTGTGCGACGACGCAGTCCGGAATCTTCGAAGCGGAGGACATGCGTCGGGATCGCAAGGCTTGCGTCGAGGCTAAGCAAGTTTGCGGTCCGGGCATCCGTCGATGGAGCGAAGACAAAGATTTCGAATTAAGCCCTTGAGGGGCATGTATCCCTAGTTAGCTAGTAAGGGTATTTTCGTCTTCGGTTGCCTCCATATAACCCAAGTGGTGAGAGGATGGCAGCCATCTCTTGGAACCCTAGCTCATTTGCTTTCCTATTTTTCTCTTCCTATTTTCCTTAGGATTTTCTTAGGACTAGCTTGAGAGCTTCATGGTGAGATCTTGTGAGAGGGAAGGATGATCGGGCGGCAAGCTAGACCTTGTATGAACCTCTTTGGTATGTATAGATGATTCGTGGTTCCTCAAGGCTTGGATGTGTCTTTCCGTTTCTCCTTTTTGGTGATTTTGAGTCCTTTCTTGGCGATTTTCTTGGAGCGATTTCGAGGCCTTTCTCTTGGGATTTAGTGGGGATGTATGCATGAACCCTTCGTGGTTCTTTTCCTTCGATTCCCTCCCAAATCCGTGAGCAAAGGGGCTCGATTTTGGGGTTTTCGTGGCTCTAGGGTTAGAGGCGTTCTTGGTGAGATTTCTTCGATTCCTCTTGATTTGACAAGTTTTGGTGGACCAAATCTTGGCTATGGAGTGCCCATGAGGTGTTTCTACTATCCCCAAAGTCTTGTGCAAAACCGTGGGCGATTCGGGAGATCGGGAGTTGGATTTGGGGAGTTGACATGGCCGTTCATCCCGAGAACTCGGTCACACCGGTCGGCCGGTGCCACTCACCGATCCGGCAGTGCGAGACTCTTTGATGAGTTTTGCTCGGGTGAACGTCTTGGTGAGTTCCCCTGTTGCCCGTGTTGCTTCTGTTTCGAGTTTGGGCCGGTTTGGAGCTCGGTAGGCTGTTTGGAGGATTTGGGGTTTCCTGGCTTGAACCGGTCTGACCGGTGAGCTACACCGGCCGTTTGACCGGTGTAGGGGCCTTCTGTGGAAGTTCCTGGTTTTGAGGACCGGTCGACCGGTGGTGCTCGCCGCCGACCGTGTATGTCGATGGCGCTCGAGTTGCTAGTTCCGCTGCGTTCTCGAGTCGGTGAAGGTGGTTGTTGGTTCCTAGGACCAGTAGCACTCCAGTGGCTGCGTGGTCTTGACCAACTTGGGTAGTTGAGTCGGAGACGTGATTTGGAAGCCGTGTTCGTCTTGTTGGGGTTCTCATCTCCTTCGAGAAGAATTTTTATCGGCTCCCATTCACTCCCCCCTCTCTGGTTCGCCTAATCGGTCCTTCACATAGCCCCTTGCCCTTTGTTTGAGCCTGTTTAGCTCGGTTTCATCGGTAGGTTCGTAGTGATCTCTTAGGAATACCATGATCTGTGCTCTCCAGTCTAATGGTTCTATGATATTCACCATTCTTTCTTCTTGCTCTTTTACTGATGGGGAGGTGATGACTTCGAAGAAAACATCCGAGGGTAGAGGTTGGTTTTGGGCTGCGGCTTTTGCCAATTTGTCTGCCTCATTGTTTTCGGCTGTTGGGATATGCTGCACAGTGTATCCCTTGATATATTTCTCCATTTCTCTGACCTTTTCAGATATTTGATAAGTTCCGGATTTCTTACTTCGCTTTCTTTCTCGACATGTTCTTGGACCACTTTCGAATCTGATCTGATGACGAATGTTTTGACCGAGCCTTCATTTTCTAAGTGCGATGTGAGGGCTTCGTGATTACGTAGTGTTGTTTGTAGAAATAACTTCATCTGAAAAATCTTGCCTTGCTGCATATCTTATTTTGATACCCGAGGGTGATGTAACTATTGCCGAGATTCCCACACCTTTTCCGCACCATGCCCCATCACAATAGATTATCCATGGCACTTGTTCGCAGTTGTTGCTTTCCATTGTTGGTGAAGTCCAGTCCACAGCAAAGTCAGCTAGGACTTGAGATTTTATTGCATTCCTTCTTTCAAAATCCACTACATAGCCTGACAACTCTGCAGCCTATTTTGCAATTCTTCCGGTTGCATCTTTGTTTGAGGAAAGATCATTCAGTGGCTGATTCATGATAACACGAATTTGATGTCCCTCGAAGTAATGCCTGAGTTTCCTTGCTGCCATGACAACTGCATAAGCAATTTTTTCTAGTCCTGAGTAGAACAACTTTGATCCCGAGAGAGCTTCGGATGCAAAGTAGACTGGCACTTGCCTTAATTTCCTGTTTTCTTCTTTCTCCTGAACAAGGACATCACTTACAGCTGAATTGGAAGCTGCAAGATATAATAGTAGAGGTGACTTTGGCTCTGGCGGGCATAGTTTTGTCATGTTTGTCAGGTATTCTTTGAGATCCTTGAATGCTCGACTCTGAGCTTCGCTCCATTGGAAGTTTTTGGAACTTCGGAGAAGTTGGAAACACGGCAAACTTTTCTCTGCTGCCCTAGGAATGAACCTGTTTAATGCCGCCACTCTTCCTGTCAGCTTTTGTATATCTTTAACTGAAGCTGGTTCTTGCATTTCTATGATTGCTTTGATTTTGTCAGGATTGGCTTCGATACCTTTTGTTGATACTAGGCATCCTAATACCTTTCCCTTCTGAATGCCAAACACACATTTTTCTGGGTTCAGTTTGAGATTTGCTGCCCTTAGATTTGCGAAAGTTTCTGCTAGATCCCTGATGTGATCACATCTTTTGATACTTTTAACGATGATATCATCGACATATGCTAAGATGTTTCTTCGAAGCTGGTAGTGTAGTACAATCGCTATCATTCTTGAGAATGTGGATCCTGCGTTTTTCAGCCCCTCTGGCATTCTCACGAAACAGTATGTTCCGAACGGGGTTATGAAGCTAATTTTCTCCTCATCTTCCTTTCTCACCCTGACTTGGTGATATCCAGAAAACATGTCCAGAAGTGATAACATTTCACTATTTGCAGCGTCGTCCACTACCCTGTCTACCCTTTCTAGTGGGTAGTCGTCTTTCTTACATGCCTTGTTCAGATCTGTGAAATCTACGCACATTCTCCATCTTCCATTCTTTTTCTTGACTGGCACTGTGTTGGCTAGCCAAACTGGATAGATTACTTCTCGGATAACTTTGGCATCTTGTAGCCTTTGAACCTCTGCTTAAACAACCTTTACTTTTTCTTCAGACATTTTCCTGAGTTTTTGTTTCTTCGGATGGATTCTATCATCTGTATCAAGCTTATGTTGAATGATGTCACGATCGACACCACAGAGATCCTTGACGACTGTGCGAAAGACGTCCCTTGTTTTGATTCAAGAAATAAATCAGCTCTTCTCTTCTTGAGGACTTAGATGCACTTAGATTATTCTTGCTCACATGCGGCATGCCATCCAAGAATACTTTCTTTGTTTCCCCGTCTGCACTTATTTTGATCTTTTCTTTGTCTCTTTTGGCTTCGGTGTAGGGTTGTTCCTTTTCTTCCTCATTTTCTAGATGATGTACATTCTTTTGTCCAGGCGTGTTTGCTCCTTCGATTCTCCTTGCTTTATTCTGATCACCGAAAATTGTGATTACACCATGAGGAGCTAGGATTTTCATGCACAGAAAAAGTTGTCTGAACACAGCATCGAATCTATTGATAAATCCTCTCCCGAAGATAGCATTATACAGATAATACATGTCAACAACGTCGAACATGACGTGTTCCGTTCTTGCATTGTCCAAGTTCCCAAATGATACTGGTAAGGAGATTTTTCTGTTGGACCTGATTGGTTTCCCACCAAAACCAGCTAGTGGTTTTTCTGGTGGTGCTAACATGTGAGGAGCGAGGCCCATTCGTTGAAAAGTACTGGTGAAAATGAGGTCTGCTGAACTTCCGTTGTCTATCAGGACATTTCCTATGATCCGTCCAGCAACATTAACCTCGATGACCATCGCATCGTTGTGGGAAGTTGATTTCAACCTGAAATCTTCCTCTGTGAAAGTTATTGGAACTTTCACCCATTCTGGCCTTGCTACTGGACCATCATCAATGATTACATTGATTTGCCTGTAATAGTGTAACACCCGGTTTTAAAGGACAAATTGAATGCACCCTTTATGCATGCCTAGGATCAAATTCATGCATAAAGTGACATCATCAGTGTAATATCACAACATATATCATTACAAGCGTATAACTATTACAAAATGACTTGAGGGTCTAAAACAAAAGATTACACATCGTTATTCTATCGCAGCGGAGTAGGCACCATCTTCCACAGGAACGTCGACTGGGGGCACGCCAACCTAGAACTCCAGGTCTTCAAGATGGTCTTCACGATGTAGCTCCTTCTTCTAGCTTCGCTTATCCGAGCGCAGTGGGAGAGAACAGGGGTTGAAAGGGAAAATGGTGAGTACACCTGGAGGCGTGTACTCCGCAAGTGGAGGGAAAGGTATGCATAACATGCTGGCTTAGAGCAAGGAAAGACTTTATTTGGTGGACTGCAAAGCTCAAGTTTTAGTTGGTCAAGTTTTAATTAAGCACCTAGAATTTATTGTGTGTAAAGCTTCCCATACCATTCAAGGCACAGGCACCAACCTGTCCTGATCCTAAGGTTAAAACATCATAGAACCAAAACCAGCTCCCTAACCACAGTTCCACCACTGTGATCCACCCAAACCACCAACTAACCATGTGAGGTCGGGCCGCTCTTGACCGTGAGCACATTGTTATAACGAGTTTTAACACTCTGCAGAGGTTGTACAACTTTACCCACGAGTCGCGTAAACGTTCAAAAGAACGTTAAACCCAACCATGCCGTGCGGATCAGGCACTTTCACACTTCCTTAGGTGTGATAGCATAGGGACGCTACGAGGCCTTTACAAAGGATCTCCCAATCGCAAAATTGCTGGGCTAGGTTTCATCCCAAGAAAATCCCGGGAACCCCTTTTGCCCATGCGGTACCTTCTCCCGCTCCACGGAGGTTCTTCTTGGTGAGTGGTCCTAATTAATGGGCCAAGACCAGAGCCATATGGTTCTCGTGGTTGTATGATAAGTCCTGGATGGTCGCTCCACAGACAGGTCCTTATAAAGTTGACTCAGGCAAGGCCAACATCAAGCAAACACAAACCACCATTCAAACCACTTGCCTGAGTCGCCTAGGGTGTTCATGTTGCTAACCATAACCCACATTAGCATGTTGCATAGTCATTAATCAAGTTAAGATCAAAACCAACCCATGTTGAGCAAACTAAGCATATTCTACCCATATAGGTAACCTCTAAGGGTAAGCAAGGAATGATAATGAAAATCTAGTAAACAGTCCTTAATAGGATTTCCCATCAATATTAGACATCTAATGCAAGAAAGCATAAATAAAATAGTGATTATGGTAAATAAAACATAAAGGTATAAAATAGCAAGATGTCAAGGACACTTGCGTTCCGATGCTCCTCGCTCGAAGCGTTCCTTCATGCGATAATCACCGAAACAACACAATGCTAGACTAAGAACAAAGCACCAGACAATAAAATCATTTTAAGAAAAGCGTACTACTAGCTAACGCGAGCTAGCTACGCACAAGAAAGCGCGTGAAAGGCTAAAGCGAAGCAACGGGTAAAAAGGCACAACTATCGGTAAAGATTATATTATAGGAAAGAAAGAACTATATGCTTGATTTATTTTATTTAAACAAAACATGTATGGAGGATATTCCGAAGAAATAACCTTTGTTGGAATTAATTCAAATTAAATTTGATTCCAAAACATGTTGATCCTAGTCATATTTTATTTATGAAGGTTTATTAGAATTTATACCAAATTAACATTTATTTTTATAAAAAGAACTTTATGTGAGAGCAACTAACGAGTTAAAAGATGTGCCGGGTTGAGCTAAACTAGTTATAAGAAAAACATATTTATGTTCAAATTAAGCAAGTCAACTTTTGTTAACAAAAAGGCGAAGGTTAAACCTGTATTTGATTTTATTCAAAAGAGGTTGAATTGGGCATTAATCAAATTAATATTAACTTTAAATCTTAGAAACATGAAACATGGTGGACGTCGCTGCTAACACGTGCGCTACGATGAAACGAAGCTAACGCAACTTGAACGAGCTAAAACAGAGCTAGGATGTGAAAGATATGGAGTTTTGATGGTTGCAGGGATCTATCTGCGAGAATCTAAAGATTATAGGGGCTAACAGAGAAAACTCGCAAGACTCAGAAAATCTGGCCGCGAATAGATCAAAAAGGAGGGTTAGACATGTAAAAGGGCTCGGTCTGGATTAAACTGCAAAAGGTGGGGTTTTTCTAGGGTGTTTCGTGCAAAGCGGCTAGACACAGAGGAAAGTGGCAAGATATCTCGCACGAAGGGGTTAAGCACAAAGCGCGACTCCTTTGGGCGGCGGTGCTGGCTGGATGCCACGCGGCGGCAGTGAGTGGGCGATGCGGATGGCGTGGCCACACGAGGCGGCCGGCTGGGCTATGGACTCGTGCACCACGCTGACGTGGCCGGTCCATGGGTCCATCGTGGATCGGATAAGGGGGGCGGCGAAGGGGTATCCTGTGTTTAGATCTAGGCCGTTCGTGGGGAGATGAGCGGCTAGCGTTGCTTGGGTTTTGGTTCAGCAGGCGACGGGCCGGGCGGCGGGCGCGGCCGTGGCTCGCCGGGAGAAAGGCGCAGGGACTCGTGCACCAAAACGTCTTGAGGGCTGGGAGGTAGAGAGACGGTGAAGCTCACCAAGGGGGTCTTGGGGTCGATCTCGCGGCGGAGGGGGCACGCAGCGACAGGAGGCGGACGGCGAGCTCGGGCGTGTGCGTAGCAGGGCGCTGGGATGTCGGTCTCAAGCTCCTGGGCGTCGGGAACTCGGCTCTGGGGTCCTGTAGAAGCATGACCGGGAGAGAGAGGATGAGAGGGGCATCCACGAGGGTGAGAGACAACGGCGGTGCGAGCTTACCCGGCGGCGGAGCTCCTCACCGTGGTGACTGAGACGGCGATTAACGGCCAGAGGCGGCACGGCGGCGAGCGAGGTTGTGCGGAGAGGCAAAGGGGGATGAGAAAGCTCGGCGCCGGCCTTTTATAGGCCAAGAAGCGGCGGGAGGTGGCCTAGATTGGGGAAGGCGAACATGGCGGCCGTGATGAGCGCGGCGGGGGCGGTTTTCCATAACTTGAGTGAGAGAAGCGGGAAAAAGAGGGGGACGCGGAGAGGAGCGCGGGTCCATGTGGCGGGGATGGCGCTGGGTAGCGGAGATTGCGGCGGGCGCAGAGGTGCTGGGGATTTGAATCCGGCGGTGTGATGGTGGCTCTGTTTGGAGCAGGGGGGAAAGGAAGGTGGAGAGGAGGGATGACATGTGGGGCACCGGCGAGATGTGAGGGAGATGGGGGTTCGTGGGCGCGGTTTGCACTAGTCGGCACTGTGTGGGCTGGTGGTGAGATGGGCAGCGATAAAGGAGGGAGAGGTGGGCGGTGGGAAGAGAGGAAGGAAGGGTGGTCTTGAGTTGTTGAGTGGGCCCAAAGAGAGAGAAGAGAGTGTGTGTGGCTTGTTTAGAGTAGGGAGAGAGAAGTGTGGGTTGGGTTTGAATTTTGATGGAGGTTTAGAGCTCAAGAGTTAGAGAAAGATGGTAGGAGGGGTTAGGTGGGCGGAAGGGAGGAGGGTCTTTGGTGTTGGCGTGGCCCAAGAAAGGGAAGGGGATTGGTTGGGCTGGATCAAGAGTTTGGGTCCAAAGGACATTAGATGTAGATACTTATATATATATATATATATATATATATAGAGAGAGAGAGAGAGAGAGAGGGATATGGTTGGCCCCCAATTTTAGAGAGAGAGAGGGACCTCGGTATAGGGAGATAGGGCCGGGCTTGAATAGTGTTTTGGACTCGGAATAACTTAGAGATAGAGAGAGAAAAAGATAAGTGCTCGACAGGTTTTTAGAGAGAGATGGGCTTGGGTAGAGAGAGATGGGTCCAAGATATATTTAGAGAGAGAAAGAGAGAGGATGGTTTTAGAGAGAGAAGAAAAGACCTTTAGGTTGTAGAAAGAGATGGAGAGGGAGATATTTAGAGAGGGAGAAGAGATGATCCTGGGGTAGAGAGAGACAGGTCTTGTTTTTAGAGAAAAACATTGGAAGGGATTTAAAGATAAAGATTAGAGAAATAGAGATTCAAAGGTTAAACCTACAGGCGGACCTATTCGAGTTTGAAAACTCAAATTCATTTTTCACTCAAGTAAAATATGCATGGCAGCATGAATGCAACAAACAAGTAATTATAACCTATGATTCATTTATTGGTTTTAGAAAATATTATTTGTTTTGAAATCATTGCACACACTCTCTATTTAATTCTAACAAATTTTAATAAAATTTTTAAATCCTAGCAAAATTGTAAATTAGGGTGTTACAAATAGTCATTTCTTTGTTTCTTGGTTTCGAATTCCATGGACGATCCTCCAGTTATTGGCATGATCATTCCAAAAGATGGCAAGGCTCTCGAATTATTTTGATAATTGCTTGTTTCGGTCTTGGGAATTTGTGCTAGTGGTGGCGGTAGAGCTTCTTTCACTTGGAGTGGCTGAGCTTGCTCAATAACTTGTATAGCTTGAGTTTGTGGAAAAACTTGTTGCGAAGCTTGGTTTGAGGGAATTTGGGATTGGTGAAGAAATTGCTGCGATGGCTGTGGTTGTGAAAATTGGGTTTGAGGATAGAATTGCGGTGAAGGTTGCCAAGTTGCCTGATGTGGTTGTATGAAGGGTTGAGTTTGAGGAAAAGATTAGTTTTGCCAGAAGGTGTGCTGCACTGGCGTAGGTTGCGTGGTTGCTATCTGAGCTGCGCGCTGCTGGTCTTGAATTCTTTGGAAATTCTTTTTGGTTTCTAGGTATGCCTCGGTGCTATGACCCCTGCCATGATATATGCACTGGAAGTGCGGATCTCTGCTGTCATGGTTTTGTAGCTTCGGAGGTGCTCTACCTCGCCCTCTTCCTCTTCCTCTTGCGGATGACCACCTCGTTGGCTGCTTTGATTGTGATAGTCTTGGGTTTGTGCTGAATTGTTTGGTGGGTTATCTTGTACATTCATAATGGGTTGATGATCGGTCCAATGATTGCCTTTCTAGGATTGCTTTTGTTGATATCTTTCTGCCACTCTTCTTCTATGATCTTCATCGGACTTGCAATATTTTTCCAGTTCCTCAAACAATTCATTCATGGATCACTAGTAGAAATATGCTTATCCATGACCTTTTGCTTGTGACAATGGATACTTTCGTCACAAAAGACTATCTTTCTATGACCAAATTTTCATATTCGTCATAAGTTACAAGTGACGAAGTTTTCCCTTGATCATTAATGACGAAAATAAAAATATCGTCATAGAACACTAAAAGGAAATCGTCATAGATTATGTTTTTGTATTGTGATGAAACATAATCGTCACCGATTAGATTTGACATCGTCATATTTTATTTGCCTCATTAGGCACACCGCACACCTAATGACGAAACAAATTGGTCACAGATCAGTTGTAGTACTCGTCATAGATAATGTGTCTAGTTCCCCCCACGTGTACCACTTGACGGCGTGCCATGTGTGGGCAAATTGGTCACAAATTAGTTTTAGTAATCGTCATAGATAACGTGTACCAATTGACGGTGTGCATAGTGGGCCACAGCTCTGGCTCGACAGTAGGTTGGGAGTTGGCCAGGCAGCCCGCTCCACCTTTTTTTGCACAAGGTTGGGCCTTGCCCAGCCGGCTCGCTCCACCTTTTTTGCACAATGGGCCACAGCTCCGGCTCGAAAGCAGCTTGGGCCTTGGCCAGGCGGCCCGCTCTAATGTTTTTTGCAAAGAGGGACACAGGTCGACGTGCCGATTTTGAGGCCCACCTATGGGTCCCCCCGGACGATGTTGCGCATGCCGCTAGTGTTAAATTGTATTTGGCAAAAAGACTGCTCCCACGGAGCGTTGAACCTGCGACCTGGTGGTGCACAAGCAGGAGCGCTACCACTACACTATGTGAGTTTTCATGTTGAAGGAATGAACTATTTATAAGTTGAATAATAAATTGTGGGTCCCTTAATTGTATGGATCAGACATTATGGGTCGACCCATATGATCCTGCGAACATCGACCCCGACCACAAATGATCTAATGATGCGGCGACGAGGGCAGAGGAAGCGTCAGGCGTTCCCCATTGATGTGGTGGCGGCGTTGCAGTCGCAGGTCATCACTGGGACTCGTCACGAAGGCAGAGCAATGCCGGTTCACGCGTGACGAGGGCAAACCTAGCGTCTGGCTTGGTAGAAACGCGACGACGAGGGTAGAGGAGGCGTCGAGCGTGGCAAAGCAGCGGCGATGCGACGAGAACGGTGCCAGGTGTGGGCAGAACAACGACAGCAGACTATGAAAGGATTAAAAGAACTATATATCGACTGCTAACGAAAACCTCTAACTAGCGCAGTGGTAACACACTTGGAGTTTAACTCACAGCTCCCGGGTTCAAACTGAAATGGAGCCACTTTTATTGTTTTACAAACATTTATGTCTTTTTTTGCTTTAACTAATTTATATTATTTTGATGCACTTTTTTCTCAGAATCAATAGAAATTATTTCTCAGAAAAATTTACTAATGCTTTGAAGAAACTGGTTTAGTGGAGATGTGCATGTGTGTGACAAGGGCATGTGTGTGACATGTATGGTTTAGTGGGGATGTGGATCACCATTTTCTCAGAATCACTTAAAACTTTTTTACAACATAATACACCAAAAGGAGGAGCTCATGCAAGTTTCCAGATTTTTTTAAACAAGATTAGATGATTTTAACATTAATTCTTTACTAAATCAACAAATAATTACAATAATATGCAAATTTGATCTGAAAATTCCAAAACTTCACACAACATCATAGTTTGGATCCATTAGCATCCCAAAAAAGTTTCAAATGATTTCGAGCAACTGGTACTATACATCCCATATAGGGATGAATATCTCTCGCTAAGTGACAATGACATATGTGAGACATGTATGCTTTAGTAGTGATGTGCGTCACCATTTTCTCAGAATCACTTGAAACTTTTTTGATAACATAATACACCAAAAGGTGGAGCTTATGCAAGTTTTTAGTTTTTTAAGCAAGATTAGATGATTTTAACATTTATTCTTTATTAAATCAACAAATATTTACAATAATAGGCAAACTTGGTTTGAAAATTTTAAAACTTCACACAACATCATAGTTTGGATCCATAAGCATCCCAAAAAAATTTCAAATGATTTCGAACAACTGGTACTATACATCCCACATAGGGACGAACATCTCTCGCTAAGTGACAATGACATGTATGCTTTAGTGGGGATGTGCATCATCATTTTCTCAGAATCACTTGAAACTTTTTTGACAACATAATACACCAAAAGGAGGAGCTCATGCAAGTTTTCAGATTTTTTAAGCAAGATTATGATTTTAACATTTATTCTTCATTAAATCAACAAATAATTTTGAATGGTTCATATCTCATCAATATTTACAATATTTATATAGGTCATTTTGTCAATCTCAAAAATGGTAATAATATGTAGTACAAAATTGACAACATTTTTTCTTATTTTTTGATATTCACAAAATTATACAACTTTGGTATTCACAACATTTTCATTTGAAGTCATTCATTACCCTAAAAATGTGAATTTCTCATTTTTTGAAATTTGAAATTTAAATAGTTCAAACTAATTCGAAAGGGGAAGTGAGCAAAACAATAGTTGTGGATCTTAATAAGTGAATTTTTACATGGTGATTTTTAGGAATTTTTGAAATGTTATTTGAGATACATGTATTTCAAATTGTAATTATTTACAAGGTGCAATATAAAGAAAAAGAAAAAGAAAAATGTCAACATGAGACGGAATCACAGAAGACCCATTTTAGCCCAAATAGCCCAACTATTCTTGTGGTCAGTCCTTTATTCGATGGCTACGATCGCATCCACACGGTATAAAATGTCACCAGTCACCACAAACCCTAACCTTCTTCATTTCATTCCCCACCCTGGCAACCTTTGCCTCTGCCTTGACCTCGAGTCCCCATCTGCACCACCACACCCAAGTCTCCATCCATCCGCGCTGGTCGAGGCGAGGTGGCGTGGCGGCATGAGGTGAGGCGGCGCCGCACTGCAGGTGAGCTCCACTGCAGTCGGGCCCGATGTCGGAGGTTGCGTCCTCCTCCTCGAGTTGAGCAAGCGGTCTCATCTCGCCACACAACGCCGACCGCTCCTTCTTCAATTCGGTGGCGGGATGGGACCAAGTGTGTCTTGGCGGTGGGAGGTCAACGGCGGTGGGAGGTCAACGGCGGGCTGCGACAGATCCATATGCTGTTTGTGCCTTGCACCTCTACATAATTAAAGCATCATGTACAAAGGTTTGAGATAGCATTTCATGTTTTCCATGTTGTTGTATGTGATGTATACTCTTCTGTCCAATGCAATGCATGGATGACTTGAATGGAATTAAAATTCAATAGCAGTCACAGTATTTAAAAATTCAAAAAAAAAATGTGCTGATGCATATTTTTATTTTGGTTGCAGATTATTGTTGGATGCAAGATGAGAACAAGAATGTAGCCATCCATTTGCAAGTGCTAAGACTGTAACATGAGATTTTGTATATAATATGTTGTAATTCTGATAAATGGGCTGCAAATATTATCTTTTGTGTTGAAATAGTTATGATAAATGTGCTCACTTTGTTTGAGTGGGTGAAATTATATGGGCTGAAATGTTTATTCGTTGAAAATTTGATGAGCTTAGTAGAGTGGGTCGGGAAATGGCCGAAGTTTAAAATTGGCACATTAAAAATGGGTCAGCATCCCCTAAAAACAAATGGGCTAGCATCCTTAAAAAACAAATGGGCTCGGAATACCAATTTAAAAAACTAAATGGGCCAGGAATGCCAATATTTACATGACGGTTTGACCAAATATTATGTGACGGAATAACAATTTAAAAACCTGATTTTTTAGTATGCATCGCTGATGTGGCAGCTGACGTTAGTGCTAACGTGGCATACGCCGTCGAACGAATCCAAACGACCGGTAATGACGAAAAAACAAAGCTATTTGTGACCAAATCAGATCGTCACAGAACAAGAAACGCCGTTAACGGTGCCGTCAAGACGCTCGGCAGATGGGAGATTATGACGAAAACGGTGTTTCATCCATGACCAAACGCAATCGTCACAAATTGAAACCACTTCAATGACGACGTATCAATCGTCACAGAATAGCGACACATCTGTGACGAAAATTTGCATTTCGTCACCGATGGATAAATGTGACGCGACCCTAATGACGAAACCCAAATCGTCACAAATTCGTCACAAATTACTATCTGTGACCAAAACGCCATTTTCAGTGACGAAAGGTAAACGTCACCGATGCCAACATCCCTACTAGTGGATTTGGGATCCATCCTAGAAAAATGGCCAGCTGTTTGCCCTGGATTCAAACCACTTATGAGAGCGGAAATTGTTGCCTTGTCATCAGCGTCTTTATGGGCACTGGAATTTTTGTGAAGATAATGTTTTCTTTGATCGACTGGTTCTTGGTTGCGGAGTTTGGATCTGGTGTGATCCTCCAAAAGGAGTTGTTTTCTGTCTCGGCCATGTCATGGAGCTCTTTTTGTAGTTGGATGATCTCTTTTTTTGCTTGTTCGAGTTTCCGTAGTTTCTCGGTGGCCTGTTTCTTTGCTTTGAATTGCATGGCCAGTTTTTATTTCTACCTTTTCAATGTTTGGATTTGCTTCAACGTGACCTCAAGCTCTTCATCTGATACTTCGCGTTCATTACGCTCAGTACTAGCTTCTGGTATCTCTTGTGGCTCCTTGTCTTTTTGGTTTCTATTGCTTTGTGAATTTGGGACTTGTCCTAGTGTTGACATTTCTTAACGCAATCTCCTAATAACAGGTTTGGAACCCATCCTGGTAATAGCACAAGAAATGCTGGTTGGTAAATCTTAACGTTTCTGAGATCCGGCTGGAAGTACCATTGTAGCATTTCCCCAAAGGAGTATTCCAAAAGGTATCGAATCCAAGGAAGGCATTGGCAGAATGACAAGATCAACTCTATTACAATGATTATATATCATAGACGGAAACAAACCAGACACTCAAGTGCAGGGGTAAAGATATGATAATGGGGGTAGTGTGATCACACACACATTCACTCTCTCTCTAAAGGGTCCTAGGCATAGGAGGCGACACACGAGTTAGTTCTAGGTTCTAATGTACTATACACATAAAGCTGGAAAGAACGAGTTAGATACACTAGCGTTGAAGAACATTGACTTGAGCACCCGGTACCACGGGAGATAACCTCTCGTGTTGCTTACGCACAACTCCGGGTTGTTATATTTTAGACTCCTCTGACTTATCCAAACGTGGGGATTTGGAGGACCAGCACTGTCACTACCGCTGACCTACCCCAAGACAAACCGTGGATAAACTCATAAGTAAGGTAGCTACGCAACCCAAGCACCATGCTTACATTGTTAGCGGACTTGGCCGCGGGGCTAATGTGACCCGGTCAAGCCACCGGATAAACCACCAATTACAGTGCACCGTAGCTCAAGCACGGACTTCATACAACGCAATCATGTCATCTAATTAGATCAAATCGGGTTAAGTACACAAACGGATTCGTGCTTTCCTATACATTCAAGCTGGATCAAAGGGTCGTGTTCGCGAAGAACACGAGCCTCTAACTTATGAACAAACACCGAAACATGTATAAGTCACCCGTCAAGTGGATCGAAGGCCTTGTTCATCAAGAACAGAGCCTCTAAATGATGAACATGTGAAGAACACATGAACAAATCACTCATGTATACTAACACAACTTTATATGAAATAGATAAATAATCAAGTAGATCAAAGTCATACAAATGAAATATGATACAAGAGAACTCATACCTAGATCCCAAAGTAGACTTGGAACCCGAATTAGAACTACTCTAGCCTACCTCCTAGCCTTGAGACTAAAAGTGAGAGAGGTGTTGCAAGTGTGGATGGTTCATAAGTGAGCCCCTCCTTCTATTTATAGGCCCGCACGGTGAGGAGTGGCGCAAACACCGGAATGGCATCTAGGACCAATGGGGAGACAACACGTGGAGGGCAGGATGAGCAGACACAAGGTCGGTTCGGTAGAACCACAGGGTCGGCCGACCTGGTGGGCCCCCGGCCTATGCTTTCTCCAGTGTCGCCTGTGGGTCCTAAGGTCGGTTCCCGTGTCCACCCTATTTTGGCGCGTTGCATGCCTTTGTGGCCCATGGATCCATGTGACGTCCACGTGTCACGCTCTGATTCGTCGGGGGTTGCTTCACTTGGATTGCTTGCATGGCATGAATGCATGACTCCCTAGTTGGCAGGTTTGCATGCATGGCATCCTTGTTGGCAGCCCACCTAGGATGAGGTGATGTGGCATAGACCATAGAAGGTGAGTTTGGCACTCTTTTCTTGCTTATTTTCCTGCAATCAAATAATCTCCAAGGACAAGTGGAACTACATTATTCTTAACTAAATACGTGTAAGAAATGCCTTATGCTCCTTTATTCATGAGTATATTGACGGCTAAATTAGGCACTTAACAGCCGTCAACACCCGGCTCTTGTGTGGTGTTGTCCCTAGGATGAATGACGAGTTCTTGTTCTGTGCTTTCTTGATTATCCTCGTTCTCAGGGTCTTGCGCAGTGGGTTTCTTTGCTTTCTTTGGTGGTGCCATCGTGGGTTTCTAACGGCTAAGAACACGGTGGGCGCCAATGTTGGAAATTCCGAAATCGCCAGACAAAAAGGTGGAAGATGATCTGACAAACAGTCCTTCTCTCTGAAAAAGGCGATCCCTTTACACGGAGGCATGGGGGCTCCTTTTATAGTGCCCGAGGGTCACTTCTTACATTCCAATTCTACCCTTAACAATATTACATATAGAAGGAAATGTTGAGGGTACATTCATCCACGGCAATCACGGAGATTTCTACTTAATTACAAACATGCCCTAACGTGTTCTGGCTTCTTTCTTCTTGCGTAGCCAAGCATCTCAATTGACTTAGTCAGCTTTGGCTTTCCCGAATATCTTCATGATCTTGAGGAGTCTTCAGTCATCAGCTTCGGAAGAAGAAATCACCTTTTTACATCATCTTGATGCTCTTTCTTGAGACCTCCGGAGTGGAGAAGTTTCCCTGGAACTTCTGGTTTCCTGGTCTTTACACAAAACACATAGGAATGAAAAGAATCCCGGTTTCTTAGGAACTCCGAGGGTCAGTATCATGTTAGTATATAAAAAACTATCTTGTCAGACTTCTTTTCTTATAGGAAATCTTTCTCTAATCATAAAAAACAGCGATCCTAGTTATATTCACGAATCTGAGAAACTTTGGAACTTCCTAGGAATTCCTGGCTGATGATGATTCTGATGGAGCGTGTCTTCTTAGAAGATCCTGAGGGTGATGGTTTTTAGCCGATCCCCAACAAATCCTCCACGTCTGGTAAGTATCTGCAAACTAGTCCCGAGTACTTATTAATAGTAGTCGTGAACTTAGAAATTTGCCTTGTTTTGCAGGAGGATGTTCTGAAATTTGTCTCCATCCTCCTTCGCCCCGTGATCCGCTACAAGCACGGAGGAAGAGTCTCAAGTTGAGGCTCAAGCCCCGAGTAGTTGTTACGCTCAAGGGAAGGCAATATTGGTGGAGGACGCCTCCTCGATGATGATGGCGACACACTTCAGCAGTTTTGAAGTGAAAGCTCGTTATGGGTACTCTGGAGCGCCAATCCCTAGTGGTGCTTCCGCAGGAGTGTTGAAGTGGCCGGCTACATCTCTCACAGATGATGTGACACAACCGCCACGGAAGATGAGGACCATTGTGGGAAAACGTGCTGTGAAGAAAATCACAGCTTAGCCGTCTATTACGGTTAGTTTCGAGAACTTAAGTAGCCAATATCTTGTTGAATACTTGTACTCTTTGTAATGACTTATAATTTTGACTTGCGCAGGTTATCGAGAGTATTGCTCATCTACCCGTGAGTAGCCCGGCAATGTCGACAGAACCTGATATGGTTCAATCATCAACCGTAGAGACGGTGATGCCTGAACAACAAGAAGTCGCGGTGCCAGGAAGTGTGCCACTGGTAAAGAGTGCCCTAGTGGGCCGTGGCACCGTTCTTTGATATCTTTGGGACCAAAGACCGTGGTGCCTCGTGCTATTCTGTATGTACCCAAGTACTCGAGTACTTCTTGAAGTTGTTAAATTTGATTATGCTTACCAACTTGTTGATGCACGAGAAATCCAGCGATGTGAAGTGGGAGCTCGGAAGTAGTCTGTTGGAGGAAATCAAAACCCTCCAGCAGAAAAAGAAGATGCTTCGAAACCCCAAGTGGTAGGCTGGTTGATGCCGCACAAACCTGCGCTGCTGCGGAGTGATGTAGTCAAGGCGGCGGTGGATGCGACTTCCCAACCAAGGGCTCAACAACGATGACATAGGCGGTGGTGAATGAAGGCCTGGAGGTTGATCCAGAAGCCGGATTGCGCCATGAAGAAGTCTCAAATGTTGAAGCCCCCGTGCGTCAAATAGATGCACGGCTAGTGCTGAGAGTAGCCGGAGGGTGCATAGTCTTGCATGAGCAAATTGAAGACCCAACTCCTCTACGCAGTGCTGCGATGTACTCGGAGGCAAGCACAAGTACTCAATCCAGAGCCGAAGGTTTGATGCCATATGATGACTCTTGCCTGGATGAGGATAACTTGCAAGTGCACTCCGAGATGTTCCACAGTGTAGAGAAGCTTTTTGCGGTAAGTTCGAGAACATAGTCTCTTGTAGAGTACTTTAGCCAAAGATATCTTGTCTTTGACTCTTGAGTTGTTTGCTTTTTCTGGAAGTTGTCAAGCAGTCGAAGCGGAAAACTCATCTTCTTGAACAATATGCGGCGGACATAGAAGAGGTCTCGCAGCTCAGAGAAGAATTCAAAGAGCAAAAAGCCTTGTCTCTGAAGCTGCAAGAAAGACTTGATAGCAATGCTGCCGAGTACCACAATGAATTTCAAAAGCTGACGGCTCAGAAGGATGACGTTGTTGGGAAGAACAAGTCATTGCGCCAGAAGAATAAAGGTATCCCCCTTTCTGAACTTACTTTCGAGTACTTATTTCTTGCAAACTGCACCCTTATAAGTTGTCTTGGTTTGTTGCAGAGCTAGCTGAAGAGGTTGAGAGGCACAAGAGGAAGTCTCTTGACTGGCAATTGGCCTATAACCGTGAAGAAACTTTGACCTTGAGGCAGACTATAAGGTGTGGTGTATGGAACTTGAGCATGAAATGCAGATTCGTCTTGACGGTTGGAATGATTTGCTGACTTGTATGCAGTCGCTCAAGATCAAAATTGAAGAATCCGAGTGCCTACGTGCTGAGTTGAAGGTCTTAATGGAGGCAGCCGAGCTGGTAGCCAATCTTTTTGAGCCCAGAGTGGCAGTAGTTCAGCCTCGTCCACTTGTGGAGAGGTTGAAGGACACGCCAAAGAAGATATTGGAGTACGCTCAGCGACTGGCTTGTACGATCCCTAATCAAGCGTTGAGCTTCATCAAGTCCTTTTACGCGGATGCGGATCTGACGGTCATCATGGGCGGAAGATGGAGATTGCTCGACAATAGGTGAGCAGTAGATCAGAGACATCCGAGAGTGTGGTTCAAGGACGGTGGATGGTCGCTTCTGGTGTGATGAGTGATTGACAACGTGGTGTGGGTGATTCTTGGCTAAGTATTGCAGGTGCGAGTTGCGGCTTGGGGTGCGGTGCGGTGAAGAACAAGCGTGAAAGGTTGTTGCCGGGTGAGGCCTCGGTGTAGAGAAGACAAGTAGGCTTGGTTCGAGGGACCCGGTGGGCAGTGAGGTCAAGTCGCGGGCCGCATGGTGGCAAGAACGGCAAGATGAAGTCATGGACGGTTTCTTGGTTGAGCCTCAAAACCAAGGTCGAGGGACTACGTGGAGCCGAGTCATGAGTGGTGATTGGCGGAGGCTACAGAGTTCGCGGGGTTTTCGGTGGTTCACCGAAAACCACCGGGTTCCTGGTTGATCCACAAAGCCAAGATCGAAGAGAAGGCGGAGTGCGTGACTCGCCCGGTCGGCGGGTGGGTCGGCCGTCGACCGGTGAGGAGCACCTTCCCGGCGGTGTCTTGACGCCGGTCCGGAATCTTGAGCGGAGGACACGCGTCGGGATCGCAAGGCTTGCGTCGAGGCTAAGCAAGTTTGATCGGTGGGCATCCGTCCGATGGAGCGAAGACAAAGTTTTCCGACGCCCTTGAGGGGCATGTATCCCTAGTTAGCTAGTAAGGGTAATTTCGTCTTCGGTTGCCTCCATATAACCCAAGTGGTGAGAGGATGGCAGCCATCTCTTGGAACCCTAGCTCATTTGGTTTTCCTATTTTCCTTCCAATTTTCTTAGGATTTTCGTAGGACTAGCTTGAGAGCTTCATGGTGAGATCTTGTGAGAGGGAAGGATGATCGGTGACAAGCTAGACCTTGTTTGAACCTCTTTGGTATGTATAGATGATTCGGGCGTGGTTCCTCAAGGCTTGGTTGTGTCTTTCCGTTTCTCCTTTTGGTGATTTTCGGAGCCCTTTCTTGGCGATTTTCTTGGAGCGATTCGAGGCCATTCTCTTTGGGATTTGGTGGGGATGTATGCATGAACCCTTCGTGGTTCTTTTCCTTTGATTCCCTCCC
This sequence comes from Cenchrus purpureus, assembly GCA_022644695.1. Lineage (NCBI taxonomy): Eukaryota > Viridiplantae > Streptophyta > Magnoliopsida > Poales > Poaceae > Cenchrus > Cenchrus purpureus. Next base: position 78,327,830 of record CP053462.1, read on the forward strand.
AAATCCGTGTGAGCAAAGGGCTCGATTTTGGGGTTTTCGTGGCTCTAGGGTTAGGCGTTCTTGGTGGGATTTCTTTGATTCCTCTTGATTTGACAAGTTTTGGTGGACCAAGTCTTGGCTATGGAGTACCATGAGGTGTTCCTACTATCCCCAAAGTCTTGTGCAAAACCGTGGAGCGAATCGGGAGATCGGGAGTTGGATTTGGGGAGTTGACTCATGGTATTGTTCATCCCGAGCCCGGTAGTGCCCGATCGGCCGGTGCTCTCGGCCGACCGGCCTCACTTATAGTGGGTTTTGTCTCGGGAACGACCTTGTCCGTGTGGTTTTGTCCCGTGGTTCTGCTGGTCGGTTCTTGGCATGTTTGGAGTTGTTTTGCTAGGTTTTGTGAGGGGTTCTTCTTACTTCGGTTGTGTTTTGAGGAGGTGGTTTTGTTCCGGGCCTAGAGGAGTCGAGGCTTCTGGAACGTTCTTTATCTTGTTCTTGTAGCTCTGGCTGGGGTCTGTCCCGATCGATCGGTGTCACCGGCGATGAGTCATCGGTCGGCCGGTGTACAGGCGACAAGCCGTGCAAGTTTCTGTGTGTTTGGTGAGTTACGGCTCGGAGGGTTGAGTGTTGGTTCCTAGGACCAGTAGCACTCCAGTGGCTGCGTGGTCTTGGCCAACTTGGGTAGTTGGGTCGGAGACGTGATTTGGAAGCCGTGTTCGTCTTGTTGGAGTTCCCATCTCCTTGAGAAGAATTTTATCGGCTCCCATTCACTCCCCCCCTCTCTGGTTCGCCTAATCGGTCTTTCAACATCTCCTATTGCGGAAGCCGTCTCCAAGTTCATAGATCTGCGCTAGATGAACCTGTAGGGTAGAAACACTATGAAAAAAACAAGTGTAATTCCAAAGAAGTGTTTATGTAATATAATTGAAAACTTGAATAAGTCAATTATCTGGATCTCTTGTTTGCTTGTGTGAATGCCATGTACTCGAGTTCATGATCGATGAGTGTCACGGTGCAAAAGAGATCTGATTTTCAGTAAGAAGTACTCAAGTCTAGATGTGTTCCGAAGAATGTTAGCTTAATCACAACGAGTAAAAAACCTTAGCTGTAGTAGCGTAAAAGAAGGCTTTGTTGTGAAATAAGCAAAAGAGACAGTAACAAGGTTATATATAGAATAACCACTTTATTACTGAACACATTGTATTGAGTTCACAATGTCTGGATACACTATTGAGTAATAGTGCCTTAAGTTTGTGAAATAAGCAAAAGAGACAGTAACAAGGTTATATATGGAATAACCACTTTGCACTTCTTGCCCTGTTTTGCATGGAAAGATTGATGAGATGCATGCTTACACTGTTTCGCTTGAGGCTAAGTTGAAAGAGCCTATTCCCACTTCTTGCTCTACTTGTGAATTGCATGCGGTTAAGAATTTGGAGCTTGCACATTATGTTGATCGCGGGATGAGAATGATGGTGAGAAAGAAAATGTATGAGCTGGTTGTCGGGTTGGGAGCCTCGACTTGGTATCATGATAGCGGCTTTCAAACGCTATGATGGTGCACTTGGGGGTGACAAGCTTGGAGAGCGATGGTGAGGGAGTTGAGAGAGTTGGAGAGATTCCTATCCCACCACCAGAGACACAAGAACAAGTTTGAGCCCAAGCCTAACCATCTCGAAACAAACTTGACACTACTCCGAGATCCACTCATATTCCCACCCAACAAATGATTTTGAAACGTGAAGTTTGTGAGCCCAAAGGGAGGTGAGGAAGGAGAGAAGAAGGGTGAGAAGCCGAGTGGGCAGCCCCAACCCAAGCCTAAGCCTAAGCCTGCCCATAAAGTTCCATTGTGGGTATTGTGGGAGAGATGGTCACAAGGATGAGTTTTGCTTCAAGAGAAAGCGTGAGGAGAGAATGGCTAGAGAGTGGGCTAACAGGACAGGTACCACCCCTCTAATGGTGTACACGAGCCTCGTATCGATGCTGCAGGCCAAGGCGATTGTGAGGGCAGGTTCCGGCTTGGGAGAGGAAGAGGCTGCAGTCTTGCCTTGGCCGAGCTACACCGGTCGAGGCCGGTGTACTACACCAGTCAGACCGGTGCAGTCAGCGACAATGAGTCGGGTTTCGTGCTCGTGAGGATGCTCGGTTTGGTTCGGAGGTCGTGGTTACGGTGGTTGGTCCGGAAAGTTTGCGGTGGTCGGTTTGCTAGGCGTTCTCCACCTGTGCTCAATCACGGGGTGGGAGGAGTCGTAGCTTTGAGATGGAGAGGAGGAACGATCCACGGTTTCCCTTCGTGGCTTTCGTCCTCCTCCAGCTAGAAGAGGTTGGTTCCCTCGTAGTGGTTACCGTGGTGGTGTTCGTGGTGGTAGCTTTGATAGGCGTGATGATTTGGTTTGTGCTAACCCCACTTTGGAGCAAATGGCTCACCTTGGTTTTACTCTTTTGGTACTAACCCGGTCTTGAGTCGTTTGTTCACTCACGTGCTCGCTTTTGAATTTCAGGTGGGAGACTTGAGGAACATTTGGTTGATTGACTCCGGTTGGTGTGAGGCATATGAGGGAGACAAGGGTGGTTCTCAAGTCTCGTCCGGTGACAAAAAGTACATCACCTTTGGGGACAATGGGCGGGCGTGTCTTTGTCGAAGGTGAGATTAAGGTAAGTGACAAGATCACTCTCAGCGTGTTGCTCTTGTTCAATCGCTTGGATACAATTTGCTTTCTGTGTCCCGGTTGTTGGATGAGGGTTTTGAGGTGTTGTTTCGACTGGTGGTTCTCGGATTTTAGATTCTCGGGGGATCTTGTTTGCATGGTTCAGGGTCAAGTGTTCGAGCGATTTTTCTCGATCTTCGTGGTGTGGGCGTTGCTTCTTGGCTGGTTCTTCGAGTGAGTTGTGGAAGTGGCATAGGAAGTTGGGTCACTTGAGCTTTGACCTTTGTCTCGCTTGAGTAAACTCAATTTGGTCCAAGGATTACCACGGTTGAGGTTTGAGAAAGAGTTGGTTTGTGCGGTGTAGGCATGCCAAGATGGTAGCCTCTTCTCACCCGCCTCTCACCGATGTGATGGTGGCGTCCATGCGAGTTGCTCCATATGGACCTTGTTGGCCCGGCTGTGTGCGATCTGCGGGTGGGAAGTGGTATGTCCTTGTTGTGGTGGGCGACTACTCTCGGTATGCGTGGGTGTTCTTTCTTGAGGAGAAAGGGGAGACGTTTGGTTTTGTTCGAGATCTTGTCTTGAGGTTAAGAAACGAGAGGCACGGAGGTGCCATCTGAGCGATCCGCGGATGACAATGGCTCGAATTCAAAACTCTCGCTTGATACCTTTGCCATGACTTGGGTCTTGAACACCGATTTTGAGTCCGTATCGCCTCCCGTAATGGCGTGGTGGAAAGGAAAACAGGACCTTGTGCGAGATGGCTCACGATGCTCGACGAGCATAGGACTCGAGAAGGTTACGGGTGAGGCGGTCAATACGCATGCTATGTGTCGAACAGGATCTACCTCGGGGTTCATAAGAAGAAAACACATTACGAGTTGATGCACGTCGCACACCCAAGGTGAGTCACTTCCATGTCTTTGGTTGTAAATGCTTCATTACGAAGAAAGGGAAGAAGTTGGACAAGTTCGAGGCTAGGTGCATCGATGGCATTTTCTTTGGTTATGCATCTCATTCTAGAGCATTTCGTGTGCTCAATCTTGAAACTAACCAAATCGTGGGAGACTTGCGAGGTAACTTCGGAGAGACACGACCACGTAGTCGCTTGTTTTTGAGTGTGCGGTGTGACGAACTTGGCGAGGAGATCTTTCAGGAGGAGGAGCATGAACATGGAGATGATGAAGATGGCGGTGTGGTGCCGCGGTGAAACATGTACCTACTACTTGACGACGATCGAGAATGGACCCTCTCCCACACCTTCAACGACAAACCCGGATCAAGGCGAAGGCTGCTTGAGGAGAGGTAGCATCAAGGCGAGAACCTCCCCTGAGTGCAAGTGGATCACCCGGCTTGAGAATCATCGGTGACATGAATGAGCGACTACGGTCGAGGGTTGGAACAATTCTCATTTCGCTCATGCTGCTTTTGTTGCCACCTTTGAGCCCAAAGACATTGGACAGCGTTATCGATCATAATTGGGTTAACTCGATGCATGAGGAGTTGGAGAATTTTGAGAGGAACCAAGTTTGGGTGTTGTTGACCCTCCCCGAGTGTAAGCCGATTGGGACAAAATGGGTGTGGAAAAATAAAGAGGAGAGAAAGGAGAAGTGGTGAGGAACAAGTCGAGACTTGTTGCTCAGTCTGATCGAGAAAGAGGATCGACTACGAGGAGACTTTTGCTCTGTAGCTCGTTTGGAGCGATCAGGATCCTTCTAGTCTTTTCCGTGGCTAAAGGGTTCAAGTTGTACCGGATGGATGTGAAGAGTGCTTTCTGAGCGGTGTGTTGGAGGAAGAGGTGTTTGTGAGGCAACCAAGGGTTTGAGAGTGAGAAGTATCCCCACGGGTATACAAGTTGAGGAAGGCTGTATGGATTGAAGCGAGCGCCTAGAGCTTGGTATGGTAGGTTGAGGGGTTCTGTTTGAGAGAGGGTTTGAGATGGGAAAGGTCGATCGGACCTTGTTTCTCCTCGAGCAGTAGAGATATCCTGATTGTGCGGTATCGTGGATGATATTGTCTTTGGTGGCTCGTCCTAACTCTCTTGTTGCAAGGTTTGAGAGAAGACATGAGCGAGGAATTTGAGATGAGCATGATGGGCGAGTTGCGGTTCTTCCTCGGGCTACAAATCAAGCAATCAAAGGAAGGAACATTTGTGCACCAAGCTAAGTACACCAAGGACATTGTGAGGAAGTTCAAGATGGAGGACTCCAAGGCCATGGCGGCGCCTATGAGTACGACTACAGCCTCTTGATGTGGACGAGGAAGGTGAACACGTGGACGAAGGAGACCGAGCATGATCGGTCACTCCTCTACTTGAGCGGCGACGAGGGGACATTCCATTCTCGGTGTGTGCGGCGCTCGTTTCAAGCTTCTCAGGGACTTCGCAGATCGGCAAGCGTCAAGCGCATTTTCAGGTATTTGCGACACTCCCGACTTGACCTTTGGTACTCTGCGTCATCTTCTTTGGCGCTTCATGGTTTCGACGCGGATTTTGCGGGTGTCGGTTGGATAGAAAGTCCACCTGGGACTTGCAGTTCTTGGGTTCTTCTTTGGTGTCTTGGTCTTCCATAAGCAATGATCAGTGTTGCTCAATCCACTACCGAGGCGAGTATGTGGCATGACTAGTTGTTGCTCTCGGCTCCTTTGGATCACATACACCATGAGTGACTTTGGTGAGGAGTATACCCATGTCCCACTTCAATGTGATAGCACCGGTGCCATAAGCGTTGCAAAGAACCCAGTGCTCCATTCCAAAACCAAGCACATAGAAGTGAGGTATCATTTTCGAGAGACAACGAGAGAAAGGGAAGATAGCTTTGATCCATGTACCCACACATGACCAACTAGTCGATATTTTCACCAAACCCCTAGATCAAGCAACTTTCACTGCTTATGGGGAGCTTGGTGTTTGTTTGATTTCTTGAGTTGGTGTGGGAGCTCTTTGTAGCATATGTATAGCTTTCCTTTGTGCATTTCTTGCATTTGGCATGGCATATGTAACATGATGTATAGGCATCTTTGTATCTTAGGTTGCATGCATTTTGTATCATATGCATTGTTTAGGAAAGGCTTCTCCTATATACATTGTTCACCATGGAATGATATATATGTCTTTGTGAGCTAATTTGGTAAGCTATGGTTAGTTTGGCTTAGCTCTTGATAATCTTGGTTTATATCCATGGTTGATGGCTATGTTTTGAAAAATTTCATATATATGCTCTCTTGTGAGTAAATGCCTTTACATGATCTTGACATGTTTTTGTGGCTTGGCTATGCTTAATTTGTGGTTGGATAGCTTATTTTGATCATATGGGGCCAAAGGCTCATTTGCCATCATGAATGTTTAGCCCCATGCTTCATCTTGTGGAGGGGCATAAGTTCCTTTTATGCATAAAGACATTTCATGTACCAATTATAAATCTGAAAATGAAATGTAAATTGCTTGAAAATGTGCTCCCATGTCATATGTGCTAATTTTAATTTGCTTTGGGTGTTAAATCGTTGCATGATGCCTACCAATGAGAAGTCTCATATAGAAGTAGGCACATGGCTCGGTGGCTTTGACATGACATGAGGTGCTTGTGGGTGTTTATGATGGTCTTATGCTTAGAATGGTTGTCCTAGCATGAAGTTTGTGTGGCTTTGCCATTTTGACATGTTTTGCTCATGTTTAGGACTTTGCTCATGAGAGGGTGATTTTTCGCAAAATTGCTCAATTCTATCTTAGCTTCAATGGTTGTGAAACTTGGTGATCATGAAGTTTATGTCATTACGAAGCTATAGAGTATCTAACTTGCTCATTTGGACATGTGTAGCATCCTATGTTGAATTTTGTCTATTTGAGAAGCTCTAGGTTGCATTTTTGCATTTTTGGCTTGATTCATGCATTGTCAACAAGGGGAGAAGTTTGAGCATGTTTTGGCCCTCTTGAATGCATTTGGAAGGTTTTCGGTGGTTTCGAGCCATTTTGGGCTCTGTTGTGCCGACGGGTTGAGGTCACCGTCGCGGTCAGTGCTAGTCCTGTTCATATGTTGAGCACCGGTCGGCCGGTGTTGCTTGATCGACCGGTGGAGTCTTGCTACGTGTGTGAAGTGGCTTGCATGCATGCATTCGTCGAGGGAGTTGCATTGGTTCAGGGGGAGCTTGCATGTGTGCAGGGGGAGCTCTTTGTGGTTTTCGAGCTTTGGTTTGATGGTTTGTGCTCTTTGCTTGAGCATGTTTTGTCTCGGATGTGTCGAGCCGTTGCCCTTGCCTAAGGGGTCCGAGACTTGTCTTCTTCAAGTGATCTTACTCTTTGCCTTTTCTTTGGCTTTCGATCGCTTGTTGGAGTTTCTTTAGTCGCTTTCTTTCTTTTCCTTTTCTCTTGGTTACCAAAACGTGTGTGTTGTCAATGCACTCATCAAGGGGAGATTGAGAGCCGTGTGGTTCGAGGACCGGTGGATGGTCGCTCGGTGTGATGAGTGATTGACAACGGTGTGGATTGATTCTTGGCTAAGTATTGCAGTGCGGGTTGCGGCTTGACGGGTGCGGTGCGGTGAAGAACAAGCGCGAAAGGTCGTTGCGGTGAGGCCTCCAGTGTGGAGAAGACAAGTAGGCTTGGTTCGAGGGACCCGGTGTGAGGGGTCAAGTGCGGCCGCATGGTGGCAAGAACGACAAGATGAAGTCATGGACGGTTTCTTGGTTGAGCCTCAAAACCAAGGTCGAGGGACTACGTGGGAGCCGAGTCATGAGTGGTGATTGGCGAGGCTACACCGAGTTCGCGGGTTTCCGGTGGTTCACCGAAAACCACCGGGTTCCTTGGTTGATCCACAAAGCCAAGGGCCAGACCGGGCGGTCGGTCTCGACGGCCCGATCGGTGAGGAGAGCACGGTCGACCGGCGACGCAACAGTCCGAATCTTCAAGCGGAGGACACGCGTCGGGATCGCAAGGCTGCGTCGAGGCTAAGCAAGTTTGCGGTCGTGAGCATCCGTCCGATGGAGCGAAGACAAAGTTTTCGAATTCGCCTTGAGGGGCATGTATCCCTAGTTAGCTAGTAAGGGTATTTTCGTCTTTCGATTGCCTCCATATAACCCAAGTGGTGAGAGGATGGCAGCCATCTCTTGGAACCCTAGCTCATTTGGTTTTCCTATTTTCCTTCCTATTTTCTTAGGATTTTCGGACTAGCTTGAGAGCTTCATGGTGAGATCTTGTGAGAGGGAAGGATGATCGGGCGGCAAGCTAGACCTTGTATGAACCTCTTTGGTATGTATAGATGATTCGGCGTGGTTCCTCAAGGCTTGGTTGTGTCTTTCCCATTTCTCCTTTTTGGTGATTTTCGGAGCCCTTTCTTGGTGATTTTCTTGGAGCGATTTCGAGGCCTTTCTCTTTGGGATTTGGTGGGGGATGTATGCATGAACCCTTCGTGGTTCTTTTCCTTTGATTCCCTCCCAAATCCGTGAGCAAAGGGCTCAATTTTGGGGTTTTCGTGGCTCTAGGGTTAGAGGCATTCTTGGTGGGATTTCTTCGATTCCTCTTGATTTGACAAGTTTTGGTGGACCAAATCTTGGCTATGGAGTACCCATGAGGTGTTCCTACTATCCCCAAAGTCTTGTGCAAAACCGTGGAGCGAATCGGAGATCGGGAGTTGGATTTGGGGAGTTGACTGGCGCTGTTCATCCCGAGCCCCCGGTGCTCTCGACCTCGACCGGTGCTAGCTGGTAGGTTTTTGTCTCGGGAACAGCCTTGTCCGTGGTTTTGTCCCGTGGTTACTGGTTCTTGGCGTGTTTGGAGTTGTTTTGCTAGGTTTTGTGAGGGTTCTTCTTACTTCCGAGTTGTGTTTGGAGGTGGTTTTGTTCCGGGGCCTAGAGGAGTCACCGAGGCTTCTCGAACGTTCTTTGTCTTGCCAGAAGCACGCTACCGGGGCTGTCCCACCGGTCGAGTCACCGTCTGACGGCCGGGTCATCGTCGACGGTAGCACGTAGCAAGCCGTGCAAGTTTCTGTGTTTTGGTGAGTTCTCGGCTCGGAGGGTTGAGTGTTGGTTCTAGGACGGTAGCACTCCGCTGCGTGGTCTTGGCCAACTTGGTAGTTGGGTCGAGACGTGATTTGGAAGCCGTGTTCGTCTTGTTGGAGTTCCCATCTCCTTCGAGAAGAATTTTTATCGGCTCCCATTCACTCCCCCCCTCTCTGGTTCGCCTAATCGGTCTTTCAACATCTCCTATTGCGGAAGCCGTCTCCAAGTTCATAGATCTGCGCTAGATGAACCTGTAGGGTAGAAACACTATGAAAAAAATAAGTGTAATTCCAAAGAAGTGTTTATGTAATATAATTGAAAACTTGAATAAGTCAATTATCTGGATCTCTTGTTTGCTTGTGTGAATGCCATGTACTCGAGTTCATGATCGATGAGTGTACGGCTGCAAAAAGAGATACGGTACTCGAGTAGAAGTACTCAAGTCTAGATGTGTTCCGAAGAATGTTAGCTTAATCTGAGTAAAAACCTTATGTAGTAGCGTAAAGAAGGCTTTGTTGTGAAATAAGCAAAGAGATAACAAAGGTTATATATAGAATAACCACTTTATTACTGAACACATTGTATTGAGTTTACAATGTCTGGATACACTATTGAGTAATAGTGCCTTAAGTTTGTGAAATAAGCAAAAGAGACAGTAACAAGGTTATATATAGAATAACCACTTTGCACTTCTTGCCCTGTTTTGCATGGAAAGATTGATGAGATGCATGCTTACACTTTCGCTTGAGGCTAAGTTGAAAGAGCCTATTCCACTTCTTGCTCTACTTGTGAATTGCATGCGGTTAAGAATTTGGAGCTTGCACATTATGTTGATCGCTTGCGGGATGAGAATGATGAGCTGAGAAAATGTATGAGCTGGTTGTCGGGTCAGAGGAGCTATGAGGACTGGAGGCTTGGATAAGAACTCCTTGAGCTGAGAAAGAGCTTGATCAGCTTTAGTTGTCCACATAAACTTCTCTTGCCGCTTGAGTAGCTTGAAGAAAGGTAGACTCCGTTCTCCAAGTCGCGAGATGAAGCGATTGAGTGATGCCATACATCCAGTAAGCTTCTGGACATCCTTAATAGTAGTCGGAGCTTGCATGTTGGAGATGGCAGTAATCTTCTCGAGGTTTTCTTCGATGCCACGATGGCTAATGATGGACCCGAGTAGTTTTCCTGATGATACGCCAAAGACGTATTTGTTGGGGTTGAGTTCCATTAGTACTCCCGTAGTGAAGTGAAAGTTTCCTCAAGATCCGCAATAAGCATGTCTGGATCCCTAGTCTTTACAACGACATCATCCACGTATGCTTCCACGTTCTTGTGAAGTTTCTTCTTGAAGCATGCTTGGATAGCTCTTTGATAAGTAGCACCGGCATTTTTCAACCCGAAGGACATTGTTGTGTAACAATAAGCACCAAACGGGGTGTTGAACGCGATCTTCTCTTGATCAGATTCCTTGATTGCAATTTGATGATAGCCCGAATAGCAGTCAAGGAAGTAGAGTAGAGCACAACCCGCCGTGGAATCAATAACTTGATCAATCCGCGGCAACTCAAAAGGATCCTTGGGACAATGCTTGTGAAGATATATGTAGTCGACACACATCCTCCAATCATTAGAGTTCTTCTTTCTGATAAGCACAGGGTTAGCAAGCCATTGCGGGTGAAAAACTTCTCGAATGAAGCCAGCCGCGAGTAGTTTGGCAAGCTCTTTCTTGATAGCATCCTTGCGGTCATCAACAAAGCGACGAAGATGTTGTCTCTTGGGGTAGCATTAGGATCGACGTTGAGTGAGTGCTCGATCAACCTCTTGGGCACACCTGGAATGTCAGATGGTTTCCATGCAGAGATATCATGGTTAGCCCGAAGGAAGTTGACGAGCGCGTCTTCCTATTTAGGATCAAGTTGTGCACTGATCATGGTCGTCTTTCTGCTATCGCCAGTACCAAGGTCAATGGCTTTGAGCAGGACGTCACTAGTCGGTGCAGGCTTATTGTTGATGTCCATCTTCTCGGGAACCTCCAGCTCGCTCGGAGCAAGCTTTTTAGCTGCAGTGAAGACTTCCATGATAGCATTAGAGACTTGAATTGTTGAAGCAAGTTCCACGACTTCAGTGTCGCAGTCGTAAGAACAGTTCAAATCCCCACGCAATGAGAGTACTCCCTTGGGGCTCGGCATCTTGAGTACAAGGTACACATAATGTGGGATAGCCATAAATTTTGCCAGACCAGGTCTACCAAGGATAGCGTGATAAGACTATCTGCACTGGCATACGAGATAGCTCCCGTTATGCCTGTCCCGTTGTCCTTCTGAGGAAAAGTCCCCCGCATCGGGACGGAAAACTCCACGCCTCGCGCAGTTCCGTTCCGGGAACTGACGGAGGTAGCTGATCTTCGCTGCCGCCACTGGCACGGGACTGCGCTGCCTAACAGCTCGCGCCTGGTCTCGGAACGAGGTGGAGCAGGAGTGGGAGCGCGCCGGCACTGGAGAGGAGGGGCGTCGCCGCCAACCCTGTCCCCGCCTCCGACCAACCCGTCCGCGGAGTAGAAGCTGCGGCCGAGCAGAGAGAGAGAGAAGGTGGAGGAGAGTGGAGACGCAGAGGAGATCTCGCCGCCGCTGCTCGAGAGGCTGTGGACGCCGTCGTTGTCATCGCGGAGCTGCTTCGCGTCGTCATCCTCGGTCTAAGGAGAGAGGAAGGAGATCTGCCGGCGTTGGGGCCGCTCGATCCCTGCTCCGCCGTGGATCCGATCGGCCCGAGCAGAGGAAGAGGCAGAGGAGAGCAGGAAAGTCGCCGCTGCTACCACGCCGACAGAGGGGTGCATGAGCCGAATCGAGTCGGTCTCGTCCCTGGATGGAGAGCGCGGGGAGGTCATGGATGGCCGACCCTGCCTTGCACCGACCGTGTCCCGCCTCGCCTCAAGTCGCGGCTCTGCTCCTACTTGCCGCGCTGCCGTATCCCGCGTGCCGCTGCGCTGCTACCGGAGATGGGAAGGACAACCTCCTCACCGCAAATCACCACGGTGTCAGCCGAGGGGAGGCCCCGCGACGTCGAGACGCGGAGGCACGCCTCGCAGTCGGCCACGGAGCGCGCCCATGCCGGGAAACCGTCGCCGTCGAGGACCAGCGGCGCCGCCTCGCCCATGGTCGCTCGCGTCACCGTGGAGGGAGAGCGCGTCTGCTCACTAGTGTGTCCGTGGTGCCACCACGGTCGTCCCCTCGCCATCACCGCCGGTCGTGTCGGCACAACGGATCTGCGGGAGGAGTTGGCGGCCGGGTTTGCCGACGGCCTCCTGCCCCGGCCATGGATCTGCTGCTGCACCAGAGGTGACGAGGAGGCCGCCGCCGGGCGTGGGCGAGAGGGAGGAGGCTTGCGCTGCGTCGGAGATGCAGGAACGCCCGGCTTGGGCGTGTCGGCCGTGGAGAGAGAGAGGGAGAGGCCGGTTGACGATGAGGGAGCAGTGGAGCAGGAAGAGGCTGGCCTCCCCTCGCACGCGGTGGAGCAGGGGAGGGCGCGGCGTGGTCCCGCGGAGCGGTGGGTGGTGGGATGGAAGAGGGAGCAGGTGGGCTTGGCTGGGAGGAGAGGGGTAAAGTAGAGTATGACAAATGGGCTCCACTGGTGGTAGTTGGGATAGAGTGGAAGATATAAAGGATGACGAGTGCGAGAGAAAGTTGTATAAAGGAGAGAATGTCGCTGACCAGGCAGGAATATTCTGTTTTTGAGGATGATATGAAGTATGACGAGTGCGGATAGTCTAAGAAGTCTCGAAGTCAGCAACCTCGAACTTGATGTACTCGGTGCGGTAGTGAGCCTTAGTTCCAAAGGTAACGAGTAGTACAACTGAACCCAAAGGAACAGCTGCGTTGCCTGGGATAATACCATAGAATAGCAAGTTGGTCTTGGTAAGCATGTTGGTGATATCCAGGCCCATCTTCTTCAAGGTCTTGGCAAACAGGACATTGAGACCGCTGCCACCATCAATAAGAACCTTAGTAAGCCTAGAGCCCGCCACCACTGGATCTAGAACGAGAGGATATCGCCCTGGCTCAGAAAAACTAGTCCACTGATCCGCCCTTGAGAAAGTAATAGGGGTTTCAGACCACTTTAGAAAAGTTGGAGCTGCTGGTTCAATGGACATAATCTTTGTGAGAGCAAGTTTCTGCATGCGCTTGGTTGGAATCCCACCAAAGATGACATTGATAGTGTTGGATGGGTCTTGAAACCTAGTGTCGTTGCCTGTGTTAACCTTCTTCCCCTTGTTCTTGCGAAACCTTGGGTTTGGGTGCACTGGTTCGGTGTGTTCTTGAGCAGTTGGTAACACCGTAGTATGATCGCCCTCTGGGTGCCATGGGCATTTCTGCTTGGTCAATGTTGCTCAGTGAGAATCATCTTCAGACTTAGCGGTGTTTTCCATGGCAGCAACAGTATTGTCAGGCTTGCACTTGCGATTAGGATTGCTCGAGTAGTTATTACCCGTGCGATTGCCTTGCTGTTGCTTGCCACTATTGGTTCCACCAGCATTGTTGTTGTTGTTGTTGTTGTTGTTCTGGTTGTTGCGAAGATGCTTGAACCGATTCCAAGCCTTGTCTTCTTAAATACGCCCGGAGTGATCATCTCCTTGAGCTTGGTGATGTTGGTTGGGCGAGCACGACCGAAGTCCTGTAATAGCCTATCATCATAAAAACCATCCTGGAAGGTGTCTATGACTTCTTTCTCGGTAACATCAACAACAGTGGCTCTCTTTTCAAAGAAGTGGCGCATGTACTCGCGAAGAGTCTCGCCTTGTTTTTGCTTGATCAGTGCAAGGTCCATTCGAGTACCATGACGGCCTAAAGAACCCGCGAAGTTGCTGGTGAAGCGTTGCTTGAGTTGCCCCAGTTGTCAATGGAACCTCGCTTGAGGGACTCGAACCATGTGAGGGGTTCTTGCTCCAGACAAAAAGGGAAACAGATACATTTAGTATCATCATGGCCCCCGACATTAGTGATAGACTAAGCATAACAACGCAACCACTGCCTTGGATCTTGTTTGCCATCATATTTAGAGATACCATAGGGCTTGAATTTCTCCGGAAGAAACAAAGCTTGAAGGTGAACAGAAAAAGCAGGAAAGGAGTCAGAGTCAACATCCTTGTGCTTCTCACGCTCAGCACGCCTGGCGTTGATTGTTGTGCGAGCATCGTAGCGAGAGTCTCCCAACTTGCTATTGACACTGCCATCGCCGCCTTTGTCCTTGTTGCTAGCTTCCGGTCGTGTGCGACTAGGAGTGTGAGTGTTACGATGAGCACCCCCACTGCTGCCATGGTGACTAGGAGTACTGGTATTTTGACGTAGCATAGTGTAAGCTAGTTACGCGACCAACCGCGACTGCGTCCCAATCACGAGGCATAGAGCGACCAAGCAAGTTGATCGTGTTGATAGCTTCCTCTGGAGTGCGATATTGACGAGTAGCAACCGCATCCAGAGCCTCTTGTAGATTACGAGTAGGTAGAGCTTCCACGAGTTCATGACGAAGGGTTGCACGATCAGTGTTGCGTTGACGCGATCTTGGCCTCCAGTTTCATCGGCGGAGCATTGACAGAGAGTTCATCATCAGATACATCATCCGGAAAGCGATAATTGGCGCGATGCCCTTACGGATTAGTTGCATTGATGACGAAAACTTCTCGATAGGACGAGTAGGTACCCGTATTCTCAATGAGCTCAGTATCAGTGTCATAATCAACGAGCTTGGCATCTTCCTGAAAGGGTAAGTTGTCGACACAAGCGATAAAGCTCTCCTGACCATCCAAGGTGAGGTCAGCAGGCACATGCTCAGGCCATTAGACAAATCTACCCTCAGGTGTCGATGTGATCACCAGTCCTTGAGCAGAGCCAGACAGTTGTTGTGCTTCCGTAGAATCCAAACCGTAGTCGAACTCGAACTCGGATGAATCCGAATCGAAGTAGTCGAGGTTGACTTCCAAATCTGAAGAGTACTCGAGCACGGTCTTCGAGCCGGGGCACATGAGGATCTCCAATGCGGTTTGGTAAGCAGCGCTGACATGGCGATGGCCGAAGATGGGTGGTGTTGGAATGCAATCCAGTCTGAGCGCAAGCTGTGAAGCTAGAGAGAGCAACTCAGGCTGAATTGGAGACGAAGTCGAGTTGTACTCGGACTCCGACTCGAGTTCTCTGACTGGGTCAGAAAGTGAAATTTCGCCGAAATTTTTGACGAGTTCCTTCATTGAAGCTTGTGTAAGCGTCGAGGACTTGAGTTTAGACTCAGGAGTTGATGTTAGGAAACGCAGGAAAGATCCAGCACCGTCAGCAACACAAACCTAGGAGCCAAAGATGAAGGTGTCGCCTTGCTGGAAAGCGACGGTCGGCTTGATGATGACAAGAGCCATCGAATTCACAAGTGGATCAACGACGAGATCCCCTACCTAGCGCGCCAACTGTCAATGTTTTAGACACCGAGCCTATCATGGGGTACCCGAAGTAGTAGATTGTGCGGTGGGACTCGCCGAGATCGGGAACACGATGGTGAGACACGGGCACACACAATTGTTCAAAGTTGTGCGTAATAGTAATCACGCCCGTATGTCTGCGTGGCTCTGTATTGATTACGTATGTTTTGAGAGGGGTCCCTGCCTCGCCTTATATGCCGCGGGAGGCAGGGTTACAAGTCAGATTGGTACAAGAGTACTATTCGAGTAGGACTAGGAGTAGCATATACGAGTTTATAGTAAGCTATCCTAATCTTAGAACAAGTCCTTGTCCGTCTTGTCTTGCCTTCTGGTCCACGGTAATCTTGCACCGTGGCCCACTTAGTCAAGTAGTCCAGGTGTGCAGGCCTTATCTCCCGGGTATGGCCCACATGTGTGGTGGGCCCAGGGATGCCCGGTCGACAGGGTCCAATAGCTGTCACCACTGCGGCGTACCTCAATCGTTATGAGGGTATGCTCATAACTAACGTAGCCACACAACCTAGACACCATGCCTGCATTGCTGCTAGACTTCACCCGGCCCGGGCTATTGTGACCAGGTGAGAGCCACCAAGGCTCAACTTAGACCAGTACCGTAGCTTGAACACAAACCTCATGCAACACTATCATTCCATCTAACAAGATCAACTAAGGCTAGACATACGAACGGATTCGAACTCTCTTATGTCTAGTCAACAAGATCAAAGGGTCGTGTTCGTGAAGAACACGAGCCTCTAACTTATGAACAAACACATAAGGAATGAGTTTATCATCCTTCAAGTGGATCAAAAGGTAGTGTTCATGAAGAACACAAGCCTCTAAATGATTGTAACACCCTAGTTTGCATTTTTGCTAGGATTTTAAAATTTTAATTAAAAATTGTTAGAATTAAATAGAGTGTGTACAATTATTTCAAAATAAATAATATTTTCTAAAATAAATAAATGTAGCATAGGTTATAAATATTGGTTGTTGCAATCATGTTGCAAATGCATAATGTTTATTGTGTGAAAAATGAATTTGAGTTTTCAACCTCGGATAGGTTCAATCCTGGTATCTCTATATCTCTCTAATCAATCTCTCGATCCAATCTTTTTCTAAACAAGACCTATCACTCTCCACCATAGGATTATCTCTTTTCTCTCTAAGACCCATCTTCCTTTTTCTATCTACTTCTTTCTTGGACCAAATCTCTCTATATATATCTAAGCATCCATATCCAATCTCCTATGGGCCCAAACCCTTGATCCAGCCCAACCCAATCCCCTCTTCTTTTCAGTCCAAACAGCCGAGCTCTCCCTTTCCTTTTCCCTCCGCACAAAACCAGCACCCTTTGCTTTTGTCTCTCAATCAGAGGCGGAGCTGGGCCTAGGGCCGCCCCGACTGCGGCCCTAGTCGTGGCCCAGTGAGGTCCAATACCCTTCTTAATATTAGGCCCAAAAACAAGCTTTCAAAGTCCAGAACTAGAGTAATCAGCAACCAAGTTACAGGCCCACAAGAGCATGAGCTCCGAGCTCTCTCTCCATCTCGTTCGTGTGCGGACTGCGGAGTCGCGCGGCTCCCCGGTTCCTGCTGCCCTATGCGATGTGCGAGGGGATCCTGCCGCCGCCGCTTGGTGCCTGCACCCGCTAGCCGCCGCCTGGTGCCCTACCCTCCTAGCAGGAAGGCCTCTTGCTGCCGCCTGGTGCTCCTCGAGTCCTCGTGCTCTCGCGCCGGATAGTCCTGGGAAGGACCGAAGAAGAAAGCCAATCGAGCCTCTCACTTTCTCAGGTGTTCATACATACTAATATTTTTCCTAATCTCGCATCTCAGTTTCCATTCCATACACTAATTGGTTGATGGTTCATTAGCAATTTTTTCTAATCTTCTTGCATCTCAGTTCCCTTATCCCGCATCGTTTCCTCCTCTTACGCGTGAATGAATTCTTTCATTAGAGAAACACATGACCTGTTGCAACCAAATTCGGTGCCGAATTTGACGGACGATGTAGATGTTCAGTTTTGATTTTTGAAATTGCTGCATGACTTGCAAAAAGTACCCATCCAACTATCATGCGCACAAGGTGTTTGTGTTATTGCCAAGATGAAGCTTTGCTATTGTTCACAGTGGATGTGTAGGCATTGCATGATGGATTGCAGGAGCACGATTCGTCAATTAGCACTATGGTTGTTCACTGTTGCTGAATTTTGGCCCTAGTCATGGCCAAATGCTGGCTTCGCCACTGCTCTCAATCATGAATGTAGACATGCATGTTGTATAGCTTCATGGAAGCAACAGAAGGCAACAACGTCACCTGGTCTCTCCTCCTTTAATCACGCACGTCTTTCCTTCTGTTGACCCCCTCTCTCTCACGCGGCAACCATACACGCAGAAGGAACCGGTCTCATGGCCATAGCAGTCCTCTTCTCTCCACGTCCATCCCTCCCTGGCCTCTCCAACCTTTCCACCAAAAATGAAATGCCAGAGCCCCTACGAATCCTTTCCTGCCATTGCTGCTTGTAAGACGTTGCCGCGACGTCGATCTCCGGTGAGCTCGTGCACCTGTTTTCTTTCCCTGCTTTGTCATGGTCGAGCCCGACACATCTCCTCTACCACAGATGAGTCATCACATCGTCGCCCACCGGTCAGCAGTTGCCGCCCATCAGCGTGGAGTACCATCAACATCGCTGTCTCCACCACGGTCGCCTGCTGCATCCCTTCACGTCCATAGATCCATCTTGGTGAGACGACAATAGTGATCCTCTCCTTTCTTTCCCTCGTTCATGCATGTCCAAGTTCTAAACCTGGTCGTCCCTGAGCAATACTCATGGGCCATGGTGCAGCAACACTCTGTCCAGCACCCGACGGTCGTCGCTCACCCATGTCGTGCATGCCATGAGGCCAAGGCTCTCCTGCACTGCATGTCGTCCCTAATCCCGTTGCCCTCCCAGCTCATGCGTCATAGCGGTCTACGGCAGTACGGCACCAAGCCCAACACTGTCATCGTCTATGTGCCGCACAGCCTGCCCCATCTCGTGTGCCTATCTTTCATGCATGCCCAGCTGTTGCCTGCCCACCTGTACGCCGCTGTCCATCTATCCCTCTGCACGGAATGTCGTAGCTGCCGTGAGCGCCTCTTTACACCCCACCGACACCTGAGCCGCAGCCTCTGCCTATCCGCACGTCGCCGCCGCAGACTCTGCCTATCCGCACGTCGTCGCGCGTCCTCATGCATGCGGAGTCTCTGACATCTTGCCGCTGCCATGTTGCGGTGTTGCAACCTGCATGAAACAACTCTAACGCCGCCGCCGGCCGTGGTGGACGAACCTGTGTGTTTCGGCACGCTAGGCAAAGAATCCAAGGAAGCCAAATCAATATCCTTGTTTATGCGTCACATAAATCTCATACAGAATCCCCTTCACACTACTAGGGAAAGGGGCATCTATCCCGACCATCAGTACCGGGTATTTTGCCCCCCGGTACTGATGTCCACATCAGTACCGGGTGGGAAGGGAGGACCCCGACGCACCCCTAGAGAGCCACATCAGTACCGGTCCGTGGCTGGAGCCGGTACTGATGTCGCGCATCAGTGCCGGGCAGGGGCCAGGACCGGCACTAATGTGGAGCTGCCACATTAGTACCGGCTCCAGCCCAGGCGGTCTTGATGTGGGCCACATCGACGCCCGCCACGACCCGTCTTGATGTGGAGTACTCACATTAGTACCGGCTCCAGCCACGGCCCGGTACTAATTGCCTCGCATTTAAAAATCTCAGCCTTCTTCTTCCTCTAGCCCGAGCCACTCACTCACTCTCCCCATCTCGAGCTGCCCCATCTCCATGGCGCCCTAGAGGAGGTTTTGCCGGATTTACGACGATTCCTCGACGATTTCACCTATTGAAGTGGTGTAGAGGTTAGTTACTTCATCCTCCCTTGATATATGCAACTTATTTCGAGTTTTAATGGTTGAAATAGGAGTATTTTGTGATATTTAAAATGAGCTAAAGATGGAGATTTTTTCTTATTTCCATGCATTAATGTGTATATTCAATTAGAATGTTGTAGAGGTTAGTTGGATGAGATGTTGTATGTGATGGTAGAATTTTTTTAGTTTGATCTATTTGAACATATGATTTACTTTTTCAAATTAAACTAGCATTAAATAATATTTTAGAAATGATAGTTAAATTAGTTCTTGAAATAATATTTTAGAAATAATACTTTTAGATTCCATTAAATAATATTTTAGAAATAATACTTTTAGAAATACTTGAAATGCTAGAGTTAGTTTAGAAATATTAGAAAGTTGTCTGATTACTCTTACGGAAATATGAAACATCGTTAATTAGCATTGATTTTATTTAGTTTTTCATATATATGTCGCACTTTAAATTTCTGTAAGGCGGTCATTTAAGTTTGTCGTATTGTGTATTGTAGGTTGGATATGAACACGGGTGATTTTTTTTGTGATACTTTGTAGATGAATCGGCAATGGATGTACTCGGACAAGAGAATCTCCATGGAATACATTAATGTGTTGCGTGAATTTCTAGTGTGTGGTGAAACAAACAAGCCCCGTCTGGTTTCATTATTTGTCCATGCAAAAGTGCAATAATCGAAGGATTACTCATCGATAAAGAGTCTTCACGACCACCTATACAAATGGGGATTCATGCTGAATTATTTTGTTTGGACAAAGCATGGGGAAAGGGGGGTCATAATGGAAGATGATGAAGAAGAAGATGATCGATTCAGTTGGACTCAAGAAGGTGCCTTTGCAGATGATCCAATGGGAGAGGATTACATTGGCGACACTCAAGGAGCTGCTCCGGCTGATGAGCCTCTCGACGAACTCGGTGAGATGTTACGTAGTGAATAGCAAGATTGCGAAAATGTGAAGGAGTCCAAGAAGTTTGAGCGTATGTTGGAAGATCACAAGAAACCGTTGTACCGGTTGCAAGAGGCGAGAAGAAGTTGGGTAGCACTGAAAATGTTGCAATGGAAGGCTAGACATGGACTTTCGAGACAAGAGCTTCGATGATTTGATGCAGATCGTAAGGATACGCTTCAGGGAAGCGATTGCCGGTGTCAACGTCTGAAGCTAAAAGGGTTGTTTGTCCTCCGGGTTTGGAGGTACAAAGAAAATAAAAACATTAGTACCGCCCGTGTAGCAATCGCAGATGTGAGCCCACATCTGTCGGCTAACTATGCTCCGGCACTAATGTGGCGCCCACATTAGTACCGGGTCACGACCCGGCACTAATGTGGTGCCACATTAGTACCGCTTTAGCTTGTACCGGTGGCCACCGGTACTAATGTGAGTTGCCACCGTGCAGATGCCCCTTTCTCTAGTAGTGTGAGTCGTCCTTCACACATGATCACAGTCCATTCCATCTGGTAGTCGTTCTTATACACTACCCTGAACGCTCACCTAATCCCAGCTCACGGGTGCACACCATCTTGCTTGCTAATCCTTGGTGTTTATGCTTATCCTTTTATTTCAGTTCTCACGGAGCCCTTAACTAGTCATGTCCTTAGTTTAGCCTTCACATTTAATTATTAGTATGTAGACTTTTGCAAACTCACGTTATTCAATAAAGTAAATTTGTGCATATGGAAAATGACTTAGACTTATTTATTTAATCTATGTCTATGCCATTACACCATAGCATGAGTTTAAATTATAGAATTGACATGATGTTGTGCAAATGGCTCATCTTAATAATTAAATATTCTTATAACCTCTTGTACTTTAGTGTGTGTACACTATAACTCTAATATATTATCTTAATACTAGATTCATGCCTCCTGACATCCAGCGTGAATTCCTAGCTATTACAATGCTATATTGGAAATTATATGTACATACACTACATTTCTTTCACCCTTTTACCTAGCTTCTGTACAGTCCTTGATTTCCTAATTGACATCATACCTACACCTTGATGATGTCATGATCCATTTGTCTCTGCCCAAAAATAATCCCATCGGCATACACCCTTCTTGCCAAAAATGCTCCTGCATCCGCAAATGCTCATATCTTCTTAACCTTACTTTCTGCTTTAGTCGTTTCTTATGCTCTAGAGTTCGTAGTAGCTAGTGTTAGCTTATAATATGTTTTTCTAAAATAATTTTATTGTCCGGTGCTTTGCTCTTAGTTGTATTAATTGACTGTTTCAGTTGATTGTTGCGCATGAAGGAACGTCTCTGAGCAGTGGAACATCGGGAAACGGGCAAGTGTTCTTGACATCTTGCTATTTTGTACCTTTATCTTTTATACACTATATCACCTTTTTATTTATGCTTTCTGCATTAGATGTCTAATTTGATTGGGGAATCCTATTAAGGACAGTTTACTAGTCTTGTTTAACCTTTCCTTGAAGCCCTTAGAGGTTACCTTGTTGATGGGTAGTTTCATGCTTAGTTGCTCAACATGGGGTGGTTTTAATTAACTTTGACTAATGGAACTATGCAACATGTGGTTTGGGTTAATCTTTTAGCAACATGGAACCTTAGGCAACTCATGATGGCAAGCTTTGATTCTTGATATTATGTGAATGTGGAAGTATGGATATAAGTTGTTGGGGCCCTTTGGTCTTGCAGTTGAACTTGCATGTGGGCGACCACCGGGACTTCGGTACAACCACGAGACCTAACGGGCTCTGGAGCTAATTAATTAGGGAGAAGCTAGTGCGGTGTGGCTAGGCGGGCGGTGAGGCGGGGGCCCAATACTCGGCAAGGAGTGTGCCAACACCTACTAGTGGATCCTTCGTAAAGGCCTCATAGTGTCCCCATGCTACCACACCTAAGGAAGTGTGAAAGTGCACGATCCGGCAGTGACGGGGTTTAAAGTTCTGCTGAACTTTTACACGACTCATGGGTAAAGTTGTACAACCTCTGCAGTGTTAAAAGCATTATAATAAATGTGCTCACGGTCATGGCGACACGGACCCTCACATGGTTAGATGGATGGTTTGGTGGTTTGGGCTTGGTTCGTTAGATGAGATCATGTTGGTTACGAGATGGCTTGGCCTTAAGTTGTTTTGGGTTGGGAAAGTCCATGAAAAATAATATCTATAGGTGCTTTAATTAAAATCTGACCAACTAAAATTTGAGCTTTGCAGTCCACCAAATAAAGCCTTCCTTGCTCTAAGCGCATGTTATGCATAATTTTCCTCCACTTGCAGTACACGCCTGGTGTACTCACCGTTTTCCCTTTCAACCCCTGCTGTTCTCTCCCCACTGCTGCTCAGATAGTCACAAGCTAAAAGAAGAAGAAGTCGGATCATGAAGATCTTGAAGACCTGAAGTTCTAGGTTGGCGTGCCCCCAGTCGACGTTCCTGTGGAAGATGGTGCTTACTCCGCTGCGATAGATGTACGATGTGCAATCTTTTGTTTTAGACCTTCTGGTCATTTTGTAAAGGTTATAAGCGTTGTAATGATATATGTTATGATATTCACTAATGATGTCACTTTATCCATGAATTGATCCTGGGAATGCATAAAGGGTGCATTCGGCTTGTCCTTTAAAAACCGGGTGTTACAATGATGAACAAGAGATGAACTCAAGAACATATCAAGCATATGATCTACCATGACTTTATATGAAATAGTTGAATAACTGAAGTAGATCAAAGTCATACAATGAAATAAAGATAAAAGAGAACTCATACCTAGACTCCAAAGAAGACTTGGAACCTGAAGAATAGCTACTCTAGCCTACCCCCTAGCCTAGGAGACTAAAAGTGAGAGGAGAATGAGAGAGTGGTATGTGAGAAATGGGAGCCCCTCCCCTTCTATTTATAGGCAGGGAGGAGGCTTGCTTCGGGGCTCAAACTCCACCAAAACACCCGGGAGTGAGGCAATGAACCAAAGGGTAGCAACCACGTGGAAGGCCGAGATAAACCGACCCTAGGTCGGTTCGGCTGATCCTAGGGTCGTTCGAACCCCTAGGGCGGCCATCTCGGCTGTGCTTTCTCAGTGGTGACGGTGGGCCCTTTGATCCTTCCCCGGTGCATGGCTTGATTTGGTATCCGAGGTGGCCCTTTGATCCATGTAAAGTCCATGTGTCGCTCTTTGATTCGTCGGTGAGTGCCTCCCTTGGATCAGTGACGTGTAATACCATGTGTTACCTTGGTGGCAACCACCTCCTTAGCTGAGGTGGCATGGTTCTTCCATAGAAGGTGGGTTTCCATCTCTTTTAATGGGTGTTTCACCTACATACAAATAATCTCCAAGGACAAGTGGAACTACATTATTTAAACCAAAATGCAAGTAAATAATGCATATGCCTTCATTTATGTGAGAATATTGATGGCTGAAAGTAGTACTTAATAGCCGTCAACAATCTCAACAGGCATTGCCCTAAAGACCCCTTCCCTCTTCCTCGCATCGACCAGGTTGTGGACTCCACGACCGGAAGCGTCTTGTTATGCTTTATCGACTGCTACTCATGGTATCACCAGATAGCCCTAAAGGTCTCCGACCAAGACAAGACGGTGTCCATAACGCCGCACGACATCTACTGCTACACGACCATGACCTTCGGTCTCAAGAATGCCAGCGCGACCTACCAGAAGGCCATCCAGAAGTGTCCGGAGTCCCAGATTGGCAAAAACATAGAAGCATACATCGACGATGTCGTCATCAAGACCACCAAAGAGGATAAGCTCATAGCTGACCTCGCCGAGACCTTCGCCAACCTCTACCACTATCGCTGGAAGCTCAATCCAGAGAAGTGCGTCTTCGGTGTCCCGTCTGGCAAGCTCCTTGGCTTCATGGTCAGCAATCGGGGCATCGAGGCGAACCCCACCAAAGTGGATGCCATCCGCAAGATGAAATGACCTACTAGGAAGAAGGACGTCATGAAGCTCACTTGCATGATGGCAGCCCTAGGTCGATTCATCAGCAAACTTAGAGAAAGGTCCTTCGTCAATCATCAAGAAGGCGCATGTCTGCTTTGGACACTGTGCCCTGACAACTCAAGACCTTCCTTACGTCTCCCCCGGTGATGGTGCCCCTGGCACCGAAGGAAACACTATTGCTCTACATCTCTACGACCACCCTGGTGGTCGGGCCTTGCTCGTGGCAGAGCGACCTGAAGAGGGTAAACCCCCCCTGCCTAGTGACCCGCTCACTATGTCGTGCCGAGGTTTTGTTAGATAGCAAGACTAGGTACTCGCAGCCGCAGAAGATGCTCCACGCCTCCTTGTCACCCTGCAAGCTCTCGGCAAGACTACTTCCGCACAAGATCAAGGTCCTCCCCTTGGCGAGATCCCACGCACCGCAACACCACTAGATGCATCGCCAAGTGGTCTATCGAGCTAGAAGCGAGTTCGACTCCAGAGTTTCGCCCAAGGCGCGTACCATCAAGTAACAGTCATCGCCGACTTTGTCTCCGAGATGAGATCCAACAACCCCATCATCTAAAAGCCGAGCACTGAAGATGTACTTGATGGTTCCCCGAACCTCGCGGGAGCGTGTGTGCTCTTCATCTCCCCTAGGGTGATCACTTGAAGTACGCCCCGCAGATCCACCACAAAGCGTCCAACGGCGCGAGTACGGCCCTCATTCACCATCGTTGTCTCCTGGGATCAAGCCTCATAGCGCATTTACCCACTCCAAGATCGTCATCGACCAGGTTAACAAGGCATGCGATATCAAGAAGGACACGATGAATGCCCATCGCTACCGAGGTCTCGCAAGCTCAAGGTCACTCAAGGGATCGAGTTCCATCACATTTGTCGTGACAACAATGTAGCGGCAGACGTCCTCTCTAAGCTGGGCTCCAAGCTGCATCGTCCCACCGGCGATTTGTCCAAGACCACGCACGCTTCACAATCAAGCTCCTCTTCGACCTAGAGCCACCAGCCGATGATGCGCCCCCGCCAGGCGGACGCGACGTCCTCATGGTTGAGGTCGAAGATGATTGGCGCCTTGACATTATCGCCTTCATCCTCGAGCATCGGGTCCCTGAGAAGAAGGTAGAACATGAGAAGGTCATGAGGCGTAGCGCCAACAACGTCGTCATTGGTACAGAGCTCTACCGGAGGTCCGCCTCCAACGGTGTGCTAATGAAGTGCATCCTACGATCCGAGGGCCTCGTTCTAGAGAAATCCATGGCTAACGCGCCAACCATGCCGCCTCTGCCAACTTGGTGGGGAAAGCCTTCAGGTCGGGCTTCTATTAGCCTACCGCCATGGCCGATGCTCAGGACCTTGTCCGGCGATGCAAGGGGTGCTAGTTCTTCGCCAAGCAGCAACACATGCCACCAAGCCCCTGGGACCATCCTCCATCCTAGCTCTTCGCAGTCTGGGGCCTCGACTCCGTGGGACCCTTCAGGACCGCTCCCGACAGCTATAAGCACATCTTCGTGGCAGTGGAAAAGTTCACCAAGTGGATCGAGGTCAGGCCCGTATCCAGCGTCACGTCAAAAGAGGCGACCAAGTTCATCGAGGAGATCTCCCACCGCTTCGGGGTCCCCAACAGGATCGTCACCAACCTTGGCACAACCTTCACAGGGGCTGACTTCTGGGACTTCTGCCAAGACAGCCTCATCGACGTCTACTACTCTTCGATGGCTCACCCACAGGTGCAACGGCCAGGTCGAGCGTGCCAACGGCATGGTACTGCAGGCTATCAAGGATCGCATCTTCGATGACTCGTCGGCCCACGCCACCAGTGGCTAGCCGAGCCTCACGCCATCCGGGGTCTCCTGACCAGGTCGCCTCGCCACATGTGGTACTCCCCATTCTTCCCTGGTCTATGGGTCCGAGGCCATCCTCCCCACCGACGTCGCCTTCGAGGCTCCCCGCATCCAACATTTCGATGAGGGCGAGGTCGAGCAAACACGCAGGGTCAACCTCGACAGCCTTGAAGAGCATCGTGTGGCCGCAATCATGCGCCACACCTGCCACGAGCAGCAGCTACATTGCTACCACGACCGTAACGTGCGGGAACGTTCCTTCAACGTTGGCGACCTAGTCCTGCGGCGGATTCAGAACACCAAGGACATGCACAAGCTCTCGGCACCTTGGGAAGGTCCCTTCATAGTCAAGGAGGTCATTGGGCGACCTATCATCGCCTCCAATGGCTGATGGCGAGCATCCCGAACCCCTGGAACATCGAGCACTTACGTCGCTTCTATCCTTAGGAGCCTTGTATCACAATAAAAAAGCTATGTACTCTATCCTCTTGTAATTCATAGTCAATGAATATAAGATTCCCTTTCAACAGGATTCTTGTCGACCTATTTTTGGGTCTCTCTTGACTTTTTGTTCGTCCCTCCCCCTCGACACGCTCGGGGGCTTGGTCTTTAGCGGGACTCGACGCGCTCGGGGGCTTGGTCTAAAGCCAGGCCTGCCACGCTCGGGGGCTTGGCTTTGCCAATCTAAGGGTCTTATGACCTGAGGGGTTTTACCTTTCCTTTTAAAGTGTTTTCCCTTACCACAACTTTTATGCTTTTTATGCGTATTCTTAAGTCGTGGTGGTAGACCTAGGTCCAAGGCCCCTCCGTGTCGGCTGCACCTTAGCCTTACCACGAAATGGTGCCAGAAGACATTCCTCCACTGAGTTGGGTTAGCGGAGGGGATGGGTTTCGCAACTTCATTACTTTTGCGTTCTCATAACGAGTATCTTTGCCAAATAAGGGGTTATGCTCTTTCATCAAAAAGTGACCTTTTCATTTATGCAAGTTTATTTACTACATCAAAAGGGTCCACGACCTATCTACATTGACAGCCTAATACACCCTGAGTTACAATTTCAGAGGTCGACCTTCTTGACGATCTCCTCTGCGGTGGCTTGGTCGTCTTCGGAGTCCACCAGCATCGCCAGGTTGATTTCCTCCACGACCTTCCGCAGGTCGAATGCCGGCTCATGGAACTTCACCGTGGCCAGGGCTGCGGCCACGACGAGCTTGCTGGTGTCCAGTAACAAGGTCTTCATCCGACCTTCCACTTCGTCCAGACGGGCGACGAGCTCCTTGGGCTCTTCCCCATCCACCTGAGGGACATAGATGTCCATCAGGTACTCAGAGGCCTCCCTGAGGTCGCTCAGCTGCTTCTTAAGATCTGCAGTCATTTCTTGATGGTCAATGAGGGTCTGCATGGCCCGGGAGAGGTCGATCTCGTGTCCCGACACACCACACTCATATGCGCTTTCCGGAAAATTAATACTCACCGCCCCGGCCTCCTTGGTCTTCTCCTTGAGGCTCTTGACTTGGTCCTTCGACTCCTTGAGTTCCTTCTTCAAGGCGGCCTCCTTCTTCTTGGAATCTGGAATCAACAAAATCAGGGTTGGCACGTACCACAAATCTTCAGAAATCAAGGTCGGGGTAAAGTTCAGACGTACCATCCACAATGATCTTGAGGTCATCCTTAGCATCTTTCGCCTTTTCCTTGGCGGTTTCCAGCCTTCCTCGAGCTGCCCATCTCCTCTCCACCCGCTTTATGGCGCTTGACGCTACCGCCTCCGTCATGCATCCATCTTGGCCTGCAGCACGACCTCCCGGGCCACGGTGGCCTCCATGTGCGCCTTGGCGCCCTCTCACACCAGGTCCGCCCGGGCCTACGCCTGCCCTATGAGAGACTACACCACACAACATCAGCTCCGTGCATCACAAGAACAAATCCAAGTGGTGGCATCTTGGGAAGAACAAAACTTTATCGCGGAAGCGTCACAAGAATCGCTTCGCCACCTTGAACTCATCAAGGTCGTGGCGGTTAGCGACGATGTCATCCTCCCAAGGGGCCCCGACGTAGAGGCACCTGTTGTTGTCGTCCTTCTCGCCAGTCCGCCTCCCTCCGCCTGCGCCTGGCGGCGGGTTAGTCACGAGCGGGTCCTCTTCCTGAAGACCTTCGACCTGTTGCACATCATCGGAGGCAACCTTCGTCGCCACCGCCGTTGTCGTCCCCATGGCCCTGTGGCCTCCGAGACGCCACCGTCAAGTTGCGGTGATTGCTCCACCGGTGCCTTCCCTCCTTTGTGCCCAAAGGCCTAATGGCCTGAGGTGTTCTTGCCACTCTCCGAGGTAGCAGGTCGCCTCGCTAAAAAAGCAAAGCTCGCCAACAAAGAATGCATAGGAGACGCATACAAATCCAAATGTGCATGAGTAAAAGTTCACAACTTACCGCTACTGTAATTCAACCCGGCTTTATTGGCCTCGGCTGAGCCTCTTGGCTTCTTCCGCGACCGCCGCCTGGCCGGTTCGGAGTACCTCCTCCACAACCTTGGGGACCTTCTCCCTCCCCGCCGGTGGTACCATGCGTCCAACTTCAAGGACCGAACAAAGCACTGTGAGAGGGGCGTGGAATGGGAGCCGATAAGCAAAGGAAAAGAAGTAGTTAAGTGAAATCTACCGGGGAGGAAACCCTAGAGTCCAAGAGAGAGAGATGCCATACACCTATCCGCTATTTATAATGAAGTCCATCGAGGGAGGTAATGACCACGTGTTGACTGTTAAGTACCTAATTTAGGGTCGTCAATCCCACATTTTATCATAAGAACTAAGCATCCACACTAGAATAGGGATTTAAACCCGACAATTTCCAAAGGGCTATGCTAAGTTGAATGTTTAGCATAAGAAATGAAGAGAAAAGACACCCTCATGATCCTAGCAAGTTAGGCTCAGCCAATGAGGGGCTGCATGCAAGCATCCCCGGATCCATGACATCACCAATCCAAGGAAGGAAGCCTCACGAATCAAGCCGCCATGCAGCATCACATGGATCCTATGGCCCACCGCAGAGCCTAAACCGCCTCCAAACCACGTGGACACCGGGAACGACCTCGGAGACCCAGGACAGCCCACCGAAGTGAAGCACACCCCGAGTGGGGCCTGTGGGTCGGAGACTGTGCCTCCGAACCGACCTTGTGGCACCCACTGTGGGCTTCCACGTGGTGCTTGCCCATTGGTCCTAGAAGCCATTCCCGGGGTGTTTGGGTGCTCCCACGCAGTTGCACAAGCCTATAAATAGGAGAAGAGGGGGGTAAGAAGAGGGTGAAGCACACTTGAAGCCATTTCTCACCTTTGCCTCTTTCTCCCTCTCTCATTCTCTCTTGGTGGAGGTGAAACCTCATCCCACCATGAGTGTGTGGAAGATCTAGACTAGGTGGTGCTAGGTAGAGAGGAGTGTGGATGAGTAGAGGTGGTGATGATCCGTTCATCATCCATCGTCCCCTTGTACCTCGTGATCGATGTTGTTCTTCATTTAGACTAAAGTGAGTATTTCATTATTTTCTATTTAGACTAAAGTGGCTCTCATGCATGAATGAGTTGTTCTTGAGTTCTTCGCTCGCTCATCATTTAGAGGCTCGCGCCTTCATGAACGTGCCTCCTCGATCTAGTTAACGACAGCAAGTAATTCATACTTTGCGCTTGTTCATAAGTTAGAGGCTCGTGTTCTTCATGAACACGACCCTAGATCTTCTGTTATCATCACATAAGTTTGCATCTCGTTTGTGTGACTGCCTGTCTATTAGAATATAGTGATGCCCATGCATATCTGATTTAGATCAAGTATCAACCATATCTCCTCGCCGAATCATCTGAAGGACGAGTAAGGTCTAGCTCAACCTCGCGGGTTCGTGCCGCTCAGATTTAGCACGGAGTGCTATGGTGTTTCTACGGACGCCGACGAGCTGCTATAGTAGTAGTCGGCTTTGTAGACGTGGTGTCTAGATCGGTTATCCTTCGGATGCCCTGTATCCCACGGTTTTTCTTGGGGTAGCCGCGGTAGTGACAGCCGTTGGACCCTATGAAATCCCCCACGTTCGGATACAGCGTGTAGGCATCCCTTTGTCGTGAACCAACTGTTATAGTCACGAGGCGGTGTCCAAGTGAGATCTTATCTCGAGCTTGTTCCTCTCTAGAGTCGAGAACCCAGGAGACTTCACATCACCACCTACCTCCAGATTGTGTACCCTTGATAGTCACTTGTAGAGTCCCCCATACCATTCCTTGGATTCGATACCCTTGGGAATACTCCTGAGGTGAAGTGCTACAACTGTGTATCCGCGCGCTATGGATTCGCTCACACAAGATACCCGTGATTCTTACACTCACGCTTATCCCGGCGCCATAGTGGTGACGTTAAGAAATACCAACAAGCATTTCTGGCGCCGTTGCTGGGGAACGGTTGTCGAGAATCTACCAAACCAAGAAACCGTCCACCGATGGTTTTATGGGCAAACCAACATGAACCGCGGCAAGCTTCGCCTTCATCCGCCACCTTGCACCGGCCTATGTTCATGACTTCACCGCTAGTCTTGCACCGCACGGCTTGCACTTGACCCCATCGGCCACCGGGTCCATCGAACCAAGCCTACTTGCCTCTCCATCACCCGAAGGCCGCCACGGCTAAGGCCTTTCGCGCTTGTTCTTCACCTGCACCGACACGTCAGTCAAGCCGCAACCTGAACCTCGCACACTTAGCCAAGCATCGCCCACACAACATTGTCAATCACTCATCACTAAGGAGCGACCTCCACCGGCCTCGACACCGGTCCTCATCTTTACCATTGCTCATCCCGACCCGGCTGGTCGTCCGCTGCTCCCGACGGTGGTGGCATCCTTCCTCTTCCTCTTGTTCTTTTCCGCCATCTGGGTGGCGGCGGCCACTTTGGCGGCCTTGGACGCCGCTTATCTTGCTTAGCGACAACCGCGCCCACCGTGCATCGCTTGACAGTAGTCTCGCCGCTTTACTCGCAATGCAAGATCTTCGCTATCACTACCCTCCACCGCCGACGTCCTGACAGTTGTCGGCGTTGCGGTAGGAACCCCGATGTCCTCTGCAGCTTGGACCTTGAAGCTCCGCTCATCCTCATCAGCGGCCGGAGTCACCAGACATGCCCTCAGACCCTACATCGTCGACGACCTTCGTCACAAACATTGAATATCCAACCACATGAGCAAAAAACCAAGGTCGACTGGACAAAGGCGACTTGTGGCTTCGGTGGGGCGCTTTAGGTAGAGAGTTTTAGGGCATCGCTCGTTCCGGCCCCGCCGAACAGCCTCCTTGACCCACTCCATCATCTCTTGCTTGGAGACCTTGCGCTGCGCCACCCGGTTGGGGTCCCGGCCCCGTGATTCATAGGGTGGTGCACCGATCTTGATCGGCCGCAGGAGCCGCCGATCGCCACGCCGCCCGCCGCCCCTCTGCCTTCAACCCCGCCAGGTCATCCAGTAGCGGCTTGATGGTGTCGTTCTCCTGCGATGTCAGCTGGTTGGACCACTCCTGCACCGGCACCGCGCACTCGACCTTGTCGGCGGCCGGCTCGGCTGTCGATGTAGAACCACCTTTGCCTCCAGCCCGAGGTGTTGTCCGGCAACACCATCTCGATGTACACTGGCTTCATGTAGCGGTAGAGCATGAAGGCGATGCTCCCCACGACCTCCGACTTCCCGGTCTTCTTCAGCTCGAAGAATTACCGCCACAGGTGGAAGCGTGGTGGTATCCGCAGATATGCCTCACAGAGGTGGATGAAGGAGGAGATCGTGGTGATGGCGTTGGGGACGAGATGTACCAGGTGGATCCTGTAGTAGTGGAAGAGCCCGCGGAAGAAGTCACCTGGGGACTCAATGCGCCCACGCACGACGAAGGCGACGGTCTCGCCGTCCCCTGGGCAAGGCTCACGGCGGTCACCGCCTCCACCTCCTCCTCCTTCTGGCTCAGCAGCCCACGCTTCATGAGACCTTGAGCTGCCTCCGTCACCGGCCGAAGGCTCCTGTGATGCTCTCCTATGGCAAGGGCGCAAGCTTGGGAGCCATCTCTTCTTCTTCAACCCTGGTGGATCTAGCTCTAAGCACCACTAGGGACTTCACGCGCAAACAGCAGCGCATGGCGCGGCGGATCTAAACACGGCAGCGTTGGTGGATCTGCGCGAAGTGCTCTCACAGCGGTAGTGGAACCCTAACTCTGGGGGGAAATGGAAGTGAGTAGGTCCCCGCCTCACTCAAAGATTTTATGGATGGGCCCTAGCTAAGCATGCGTCATACCACACAATGTGATGAGGACATCTTCCTCCACTATTACCGTTGGCATAAAGACGCAACATGGGCAAGCCCGCCAGTCGCGACTGTGTGAGCCTCATTATCCCACCTTGCTTAGCTTGGGAGGAGGAAGTCACCTTAAAAGGGAGAACCACCCTTCCCCTATTAGACTAGTCTTTTGGGGTGATTGGGCCTATCCTCGAGAGGTGCGCCGGAGTGCGGTGCTAAGGTTGCAGAGGAGTATGGTGCTAAGATTGCCGAGGCGCAATAGGAGGCCCTAGTGGCATTGTAGCTAGATCGGTGTGTCGTTATTTCGGCTACCGGTGCTAAGGTTACGGGGCCGATTGTACGGTCTCAAGCTCGAATCTTGGGGCCAAGTGTCGTGTACCGGCGGATTTGCGATCGGTATATCCGAGCGGACCGGTGTCGGGCTTTCCATCCAACCCCACGTGGGCCGGACTCATCACAACGTCTCTTCCGCGAGACTCTCGGCGACCCAACGGATCCGTCTACAACGGCTCTTTCGGCCTAACAGTCACATGCAGTAATGGCTCGTGCCGTACGGGAATCTAGGCTCGCCGGCTTTGTGATCAACGGCCCGGCACTCATGGACCTGTTATGCCCTACATCAAGCCCCCTACTACTCTACAAATGATACCTACTTCAAGGTCTCCTGGCCAATGGACGACCTTCGGGTCTCTCACATCGCTGAAGGCTCGGCAAGTCCCTCGCTCGCTAGGTCGCCTCGCCACGACGGGTTCACACCACGACTTCCGAGTCCCTGGTGCCTGCTAGGTCGCCTCGGCCTACGACGGCGGGTTCACACCACGGCTTCCGAGTCCCTGCTGCCTGCTAGGTCACCTCGGCCTACGACGGCTGGTTCACAACACGGCTTCGAGTCCCCGCCGCCGCTAGGTCGCCTCGCCTACCACGACGCGGGTTCACACCACGGTTCGAGTCCCACTCGTCGCTAGGTCGCCTCGGCCTACAACGGCGGGTTTACACCAACGGCTCCATGCTTAATGGCTCCACTGCCCGTTGGTGACCTCCTAGTCATAACCGCAGCTCCCCCTCGAGGTTGCTAAGGCCCTGTTGCCTTCTAGGTCGCCTAGACCTACAACTCTCAGGTTGACGCCCTGTGTTGTGTCACTGCACAACGGCCGTGTTGACTCAGGTCGACACGGGCTATTTGTTGCTTCTTAAGGCCTTCTGAAGGTCGACGTGCTAGTATAGCCGTGCTGGGACCTTGGTAGCCATACCATTGGCGCCCGGGCGCCTCTACATCTACTTAGGAAATACCATTTGTCATACGAATGTGTACATACAGCTTCATAAGCGGCAAGGACTTTGGCCCTTGGCCAATTACAAGATACAAAGACATTAAAGACCCTGAGCTACCCTATAAAATGTTTGCTAAGGCATACCTGCACTAATAAGGCGACG